>ML369694.1:0-11446 GCA_005239525.1 Nicotiana knightiana | reverse complement strand
TTTTTTTTTTTTTTTTTTTTTTTTTTTTTTTTGTGAAAGTCACCATAGAGGTGCAGGGGTTGAGGCATGACCCCTTAGCTGTATATTATCAAAAGTCAAAAGATGAATACATGGAGGAGAGGGACATAGTGTCTTATCTCCTTTGGATCATAGTCAGAATTAGATCTATTAATTACACAAAAAATCCTATGAGGAGGGTTACGTGAGTGGTGTTTATGAGTGATTAATTCCCGCTCCACAATGATAGAAGATATACAAAAATACGAGGTTAATTACATATATAATCACCATTAGAGTTTGTACCGTTCCTCCTATGTCTAATTCTAAAATATGGGAATTGTGCTCTATCCATTCGATAAGCTCCCCTTGCTTCAGCTGGTAATTCACAAACTTGAGAGAAAATTCTTGCCTTTGTAGAATTTGCGAGTTGGCTCCAAATTTGGCTAAGGCATCATCAATTTCATTTCCCTCTCTATAACAATACTGGACTTCTATGTTCAAGAATTGTGCTATTTGAATCATGTACTTGATGTCGTCTGTAAGCTCCCAGGAAGGTTTATACACGCTCTTCATCATATTGACAGTCATAAGAGAATCCATTTCTAAGATGCAATTGGTTATATTATTTTGTTTGCACCAATTAAGAGCATACAGTGCTGCCTGAACTTCAGTTTGGTTGTTAGTGCATAAATGAATTTGGCAAATGCCATAATCAAATCTCCATTTCTGTTCCTAACCACTCCTTCAATTCCTATAGATCTCTTTGTAATATTACTGCTTCCATCAGTGTTAATTTTAGCAAACCTTTTGGAGGTTTATTCCATATAACTGGAGTGTTGTGATTCTTGGTCTATAGTCTTCCATGTAAGAGCAAATTTGATGCCATTGCCATTTCATGTCCGCGGTAGCTCCTCTCTTCTTTATATATACCTTCATATGAAACAAAATAGAGTGTCTTAGCTTTGCAATCGTAGGATTTATGTTTCCACACCTGACAAAGCATCTATATTTCTATAGTTTCCAACGGATAACGATAGGAACTACTCGACATAAGTTTCTTTGGACATTATTGTTATTGTATTCCGAATGTTTCTCCATTCTTTTAAAGTATATGCAATTGAATGACATCCTACTTTAATTTCAAGAGGACCTGTAAAGAAATTCTAAATTAGAAAAGCAATATCATTAATAAGGAGAATTCTTGCCAATGTTTAATTTTTAATTTTTACCTTTGTGCATGTGAAAAGAAGCCAACCGACCTAATAAAAGCTTCACGTTATATCAATGTCCGGGCTCTTTTGGTACCTAATTGCTACAAGTAGAATACATCGTTGCCTTAACATTCTGATTTCTCTCTTTTCCCTTATTTTAGGTAAAAAGTAGGAGGAATAAAAGCTAAATTTTGTAACAATAATTGTATTTTCTCTGGAATTTGCTTTAAGTATATTAGCTTAATTGTTTTCATGGAAAATAAATTTGGTGGGTCTATGTGAACAATGTTTCATATGAAAAGTAGAAACAAAAAGAAGCTATTTATAAGTTGTTTGATATGTGAGACCTTTGGAAAAAGATGTGCGAGCTTAACTTAGAACGGATAATATTATATTATATTAAAAATATATTTGAGCTGAGTTAGCGGACCGGTAAAAATATCGTTGGGCTGGCTTAACGGACAGATGGGAGAATGATATTTTTATTTCTTGTTGAAAATACTTTGAAGGTTCGATCTAAACTTTTGACCAGAAGATTTTAAGAACAAAAGCTTCTTAAATCAACCTCTGTTAGAAAATATTTTTTAATGTTAACTTAACAAAAAGAGTATTTGGATCTGTTATTATCATTTAGACCAAGTCCTTTGATAACGTCCAATAAGGATAATGTGGTTTATCCCCTTATTTTCTTGGTTATTATAAGGATAATAAGCTAGATACTATTTATAGGATTTTTGAACTTTTATTCTTTGGATGAAAAGTCTAAATTTTGATTTTAGGCAAATAATTTAAACTGTGACAAACCTAAACTTGATTTAAAAATATTTTGGGTTAAAAGGACTTCAAGTATAAATTTGAATTAATATACCCAGAAAACTGATACTCACAACCCAAATTAGAACAATAAGCTTAACTAATATCTAACAGGCCTTTTTAAAAAGAAAAAAGAAATTCAATCTATCTATCTATTTATCTATATCTATATACTATATTAAAAACACGAAGGCCCTTAGCGAAATGTCGCTCGACTTTTGTACCCCTTAAGAATTGATTTCACATTAGACAAATTGATCATTTAATTATTTTTTTAATATTTAGGAATAGATATTAAATTATCTCCCTAATATTCGGGACATCTTTCTATTTTAAGTTTAGGATTCCTTTTTCCTCTCTCTTTTTTGATTTGGTAGCATTATAATACTTTTTTTTCGTCTCTAGCATTATAATTCATTAGCAAAACCCTAGCAATTGGTTAGATAAATCCCTCCACCGACCACCCATAGCTTTATTTTCATACTCCATGCCTCCAAATTCATATCTCAAAATCTCTGAAAGGAAGACATCAAGACCTGCACTTTCAACGTGATCATATGTACTTCATTTAATTTAATTTTTTTAATGCAAAGATAATAGGGTTTTGATTTTCGGCTTGCCATTAAGCCAGATTGTGTTATTTGACGTTTTACTTTACAAACTCTGCGTAGGGTGTGTTTGGTATAACGGAAAATATTTTCCGTGAAAAATATTTTCCAAGAAAATATTTTCTTGAAAAATAAGTAGTAATTTTATTCATTTTTCGGTGTTTGGTACGCAAATTAAGGAAAATGACTTCTCAAAAGTATTCATAAATAATTTAGATATAATAAACATGAAGCTATAAACTTTCAAACCAACAACCTTCCGAATTCATAAATTTCATAAACTTTCGAACCGCTAAACTTTCGAAACTGCGGAATTTTGAACCCGTAAACTTCCAAAACATAAACCTCTGAACTCATAACTTTGGAACTTGTAAAATTTTTAATCTTTAAACCGATAAATAAAAAAACTAAAACTAAGAAATATATTTATAAAATATTTTTTTGAGGGGTGGGGGTGGGGGTGGGGTGGGGTGAGGTGGAGGGACATTAGAGTGGGTGGTACCGAAAAACATGAAATTTGAAAAGAAAAAAAAGCCTTTTTTGGAGAGAGAGGGTGGGGTGGGAAAGATTGAGAGGAAGTTTTGGAAAATATTTTCCCTTGTCTTGATAAGGGAAACATTTTCCTCCAATTAAAGAAAAATTAGTTGATAAAAAAAATATTTTCTAAAACATTAAGCCAACCAAACATGGAAAAATTGAAAAATATTTTCCTTTCCTACCAAACACAACCGTAATCTTGTGCTATTTTCTAAGACTACCTATTGGCATGCCTAATATATATGATTGTGACGGATCTCTTAAATTTTATGATGTGTTTCTGTGTTCTTGATAGACATAGACAATGATACTTTTTGTGTAGTGTTTGTTTTATGGCTTTGGAGAAAATTTTTAATAATTTGGAGAATTAAGATAGAGAAATAGCTTCTAGGGTATACGTTTTCTTTTTCCTATTTGTGGATTGTCACGTTTTACTTATAATGGTTAGTGATCTGTATTGATGTAAAATAAAATAATAAATTTTTTAAAAATATATAAACAATGAGAAACCTCACTAGCGCGGGCTTAGCGCGGCCGCGCTAGTGAGATTTATCTGGGACAATAAGAAACCTGAGTAGCGCGTGCTGAGCGCGGGCGTGCTAGTCCAGGTGTCCTCAGCTTCTTTTCTGAAAAAAAAATAATACAAGAATAAACCAAGCCCACTGAATACACAGTGTGTCCTTAAAAAAATTATTTCCATCGAGTACCCGAGGTTTTGGAATATATCCTCCCAGGATAGAACGATTTAACTCACCAGCGTATTTGCAACTTTTCAGAATTTCTGAAAAGGTTTTGCAACCTTTCAGAACAACCATAGTTGTTGGAACAGGTGTGAAGATTGCGGGAAAATTAAAAACGGATTTAAAATAATCCGGGAAAAAACGGACCGGAGGCTTGCCTTCTTCTACACTCTTTAAGAGCTAGAAGAAAAGCTTCTCTATATATACACATATATTTTCTTTCCTTCTTCCAATGAGGGACAAAGTGCACTAATTCAAAATTTCACTTCCCTCCATTTTTTTCCACAATTTTCTGTTCACTCTCTTTAAGCTACACCAAGCTTAAAATTAAGCTACACTAAGCTTAAAGACCAACAATCCCCCACATGAATGGGGAATGGCTATAAAATAAAGGAATGCACGGACGTGTGTGTGTTTTACATGCAAGAATTAATTGCATCTGGATAAGTAGGTTTCCCTTTGAACTTTCCGTAGTGAACTTATATCGGATATACTCGGTCAATTGATAGATTTGATATCTTTGAACCGTCGAGCTTTGTTGTATACCTAGACAACATAAGTCACACAATCAATCCTTAACCATCTATGGTTCTCACGGTTGTGTTCATTTCAGCCATGAACACCACCTGGTTTCATGAATGCTTAGAGAATGGGCCTTTACTTTCATTCCCCTTGAAGCGTCTTACACTTCACACTCACATTGGTGATTTCTAAACATGTAATCCTAAAGACACACTATCTGGTCATATCCTTCCAGACTTAACAAATCATTAAAAAGCTTTAAGTAACAAATCATTAAAAAGCTTTAAGCTTTATTAACTCACCAAAAAAGCCTTAATGCCTTACCTTGATTTCTGAACATTGTCTTCATCATGAGAATGAATTGAGTTATTTGGCAATGTTGAACCGTCATTCATGACTTTGTTTGATCTCTTTGAACTTAGCTCTTGGGATCTCCAGTCTGATAGATAGAGTTACCACCATGATGACTTGTCCTAGGCCTTAACCCCATTCCCTTTGATGATCTTTCAACTGTCTCTCTAGATAGGCCTTTTGTAAGTGGTTCCGACACGTTATCTCTTGACTTTACGTAGTCAATTATGATAACACCACTAGAGAGTAGTTGTCTAACGGTATTATGTCTCCGTCGTATATGACAAAATTTTTCGTTATACATAACGCTCCCTGCTCTCCTTATTGCCGCTTGACTATCACAATGTATACAAATAGGTGCCAAAGGTTTGGGCCAAAATAGAATATCTTCCAAGAAATTCTGGAGCCATTCAGCTTCTTCACCGGCCTTATCTAAAGCTATGAGTTCAAATTCCATTGTAGAACGGGCGATGCACGTTTGTTTGGATGATTTCCAAGACACTGCTCCACCCCCAATTGTGAAAACATATCCACTCGTGGATTTAACTTCAGATGATCCGGTGATCCAATTTGCATCACTATATCCCTCGATCACGGAGGGATATTTGTTATAATGCAAAGCATAATTTTGGGTATGTTTCAGATACCTCAAAACTCGTTTCATTGCCATCCAATGTATTTGATTGGGATTACTTGTAAATTGATTCAGTTTGCTAATAGCACATGCTATATCTAGTCGCATACAATTCATTATATACATCAAACTTCCCAATACTCTTGCATAGTCCAGTTGTGAGTCACTTTCACCTTCATTCTTTTGAAGAGCATAACTCACGTCAATTGGAGTCTTAGCAATTTTTGAAATTCAAATACTTGAACTTGTCAAGTACCTTTTCAATGTAGTGAGACTGTGATAATGCTAGACCTTGTGGAGTCTTGTGAATTTTGATTCCTAAGATCACATCAGAAAATCCTAAGTCTTTCATATCGAATTTGCTAGCCACATGCGTTTTGTAGCATGTATATCTGACATGCTTCTTCTCATTATCAACACTTCATCAACGTATAAACAAACAATGACTTANTCTCTATTTAAGAAAGTTGTTTTAACATCCATTTGATGGATTTCAAGACCATACACGGCCGCTAATGCCACTAGCATCCTAATAGATGTTATCCTCGTTACTGGCGAGTAACTGTCAAAGTAATCAAGGCCTTCCTTTTGTCTATAACTTTTGGAAACAAGTCTTGCCTTATATTTGTCAATAGTGCCATCAGCTTTCATTTTCCGTTTAAAGATCCATTTCGAACCTAAAGGCTTATTTCCAGGAGCAAGATCAACCAATTCCCATGTATAGTTATCCAAAATTGATTGAATCTCACTATTCACTGCCTCTTTCCAAAACGCCGAATCAGAAGACGATATAGCTTCTTTAAAAGTTTGAGGTTCATTTTCAAGCAAGAATGTCACAAAATCTGGTCCAAAGAAAGTAGATATTCTTTGACGTTTGCTACGCCTTGGATCTTCTACACTTGGAGTATTTTCCTTTGGTTCTTCCCGAGGTCGTTTAGGTCTTTTACTTAACGACTCGAATTCAATTTTATACGAATAAATGCTTTCAAAGAATTCAGCATTATCTGATTCCATTACAGTATTAACATGAATCTCGGGATTATCGGATTTATGGACCAAAAACTACATGCTTTACTGTTTGTAGCATATCCAATGAAAACACAATCTACTGTTTTTGATCCCATTTTAACCTTTTTAGGTAAAGGAACTTTTACCTTTGCTAGACACCCCCACACTTTGAAATATTTCGAGTTAGCTTTTCTTCCTTTCCATTTTTCATATGGAATAGATTGCGTTTTGCTGTGGGGTATTATGTTGAGTATTCGGTTAGCTGTAAGGATAGCTTCCCCCCACAAACTCTGCGGTAATCCGGAACTAATTAGTAAAGAATTCATTATTTCCTTTAATGTCCGATTTTTTTTTTCGTAATTCCGTTGGATTGAGGTGTGTAAGGTGCAGTAGTTTGATGGATAGTTCCATATTCCGAACATATTTCTGCAGACGGAGATTCATATTCTCCACCTCTATCGCTTCTAATCATTTTGATCTTTTTATTCAATTGATTCTCTACTTCATTCTTGTATTGCTTAAATGCTTCAATTGCTTCATCCTTATTGTTAAGCAAATAAACATAACAATATCGAGTGCAGTCATCAATAAAAGTAATAAAATACTTTTTCCCACCTCGAGATGGTGTCGACTTCATATTGCAAATGACAGTATGAATTAAGTCTAAATGATTTGAATTTCTTTCAACAGATGTCACGACCCAAAATCCATAAGGTCGTGATGGCGCGGGACATCATTATCAGGCAAGCCAATCATTAATTAATAGAAATAATTTTCTGTTTTTAACATTTATGAAAAAGTATTTCCTTTCACTTTATTACATATTAACTAAATAAAATCTGCCGAGTAAAACAATAGTTTAAACATTACCCTTTAGCAAATATATCCCAACACATCCCAGAACCCGGTGTCACAAGTATATGAGCAATTTCTAAGAATTTATACAATCATTACAATGCTTGTATAAATTCCCCTCCGGATGATGCAGCTCGCCTAAGTATCCGAATCCTCCACATTGCTATGAAAGTACCTGTGTAATAAAATGCACAGAAAGTGTAGCATGAGTACAAAAACAACGTGTACTCAGTAAGTCGCCCGCCTAACCTCAGAGAGGTAGTGACGATAGGTTGAATTAGACACTCACTAAGGGCCAGAAAATTAATAAACAGTATAAGATGAACACGATATGCATGTAAAGGTAGTAAAGCAACATATATATATATATATATATATATAAGGCACTGAAATCCAAGTAAATACTGGAAGTAAACAAACAGTCACCACTTTCTCATTATTTTCCCAAATATCTTAAATAAACAATTTTCTCTCTGTTTTTCCCCAAATATTTTGTCACTTTTAAAAATCCATGAAAAATATTTAACAATTTAGCATGCGCATACGGGATAAGGACAACCGGCCTGAGCCGTCATAATAACCATCTTTGTGCACTGCCGAGGATCGAATGGCCCGTACCAAAAGTGCACCTCTCAATAAAATACTCATATCTATGCACTACCAAGGATCGAACGGCCCGTACCAAAAGTGCATCTCTCAATATAATAATTATCTCCGTGCACTGTCGAGGATCGAACGGCTCGTCCCATAAGTGCACCTCTTAATATAATAATCATCTCTATGCACTGCCGAGGATCGAACAGCCCGTACCAAAAGTGTATTTTAAATCCATCGTGGCGTACGACCCGCTCCCACGAGAGTGGGGGAAATAACACTCCGCTCGCAGAATGTAAATTGCGAAGCGGTTACATGCAGACATGCACAATAAACAATCCACCCTGAATATGTCGGGAACACAAATACTCAAGTAAATGACCGATTTATCTTTTTAAAAACCACAAAATAGTATTTAAATCCTTTTTTGAAATTCACTTGCCAAGTTTATATAATGATTAATAATACAACCTTATCCGGAAATACAATTACCCGTGAAGGAAAGTCAGTTCTCTTTTTAGATGATTAAGAAAATAAACTCTAATCTTCCTTAGTCATTCGATTACATTTTCGATTATATTAGCAGTCTAATAATACAGACAGGATCACAGGTTCAACAGGTAAGGCATGCTAGTGGGTCTTAGGCTACCCGGACATGGCATAATAGTAGCTACGCACGGACTCCCGTCACCTCGTGTGTACGTAACCCCCGCAGATAGTAACACATACTTGATTAGTTCACCTAGGGGGGCAATTCCTCCTCACGAAGTTAGAAAGGAGACTTACCTCGCTCCGAAATTCCATAACCGGCCTCCAAGCTCTTTCGATGACTCAAATCATTGCACAACGCCCCGAAACTATCCAAACAAAGACAAACCAATGAAAATATACTCTAATATTCACAACAATTCCAAATTATATAATTCCCAAATCCGCTTAGTGAAATGACCAAAATGTCCTCGGGCACACGTGCCCGGAAATCCAAAATTTCACGAAGATACATTCTAGCTTTACTAGTTCAATTATACAATTTAATCAAATATTCATGCTCAATTCATGGCTAAATTCCAATTTACCAAATTTCTAGGTTTCTTCAATATTTTTCCAAATTTCCCAAAATTTTCATGTTTAATACATGCATATAATCTTGTATATAACTCAAAAATGGAAGGAATTTACTTACCTTGTATTGCATGATGAAAATCCCCTTTTGAAGCCTCCCAAAATCGCCATGCCAAGCTAAGAAATAGAAGAAATGAGCCAAGAACCCGTTTTTAAAACACTGCCCTGCCCAGTTCTGACCCCTCTATGCGATCGCATGAAAACCTACGCGATCGCATAGGCTAAACTTGCTGCCTCCAAAAATCTCCTCAGTGCGATCGCGTGCAAACACCTGCATTCGCATAAGTCACGCACCAGAAGCCTCCATACGCGCACTGTGCGATCGCACCCTCAGCCCTGCGATCGCACAAGCCTTCACCCTGTAGCCCAGTTTTTCCTCCTACGCGATCGCATTGCACTTCTTGCGATCGCATAGGCCAAATTCCAGCTCCCTTGAAATTCCTTCTATGCGATCGGACACAAGGGACCGAGATCGCATAGCACACCAGATACACCAGAAGACAGCAGCAGCAAAACAGAGAAAAATGGTCCGAACTCACCCCGAAACACACCCGAGGGCCCCGGGACCCCATCCAATCACACGACTCAGTCCTAATACCTCATTCAAAATAATTTGAGCCTTGAAATCATATCAAACCACATCGAAACCACGAATCGCACCCAAATCCAAACTTTATAAACTTTGAAATTTCAAACTTCCACATCCGATGCCGAAACATATCAAATCACGTCTGATAGACCTCAAATTTTGCCCACAAGTCATATTCGACATTACTGACCTTCTCCAACTTCCGGAATCCCATTCCGACCCCGATATCAAAATTTTCACTTCCAGTCGGATTTCTCGAAAACCTTCAAATTTCTATATTTAACCAAATGGCTTCAAAATGACCTCTGGACATCCGAATTCACTTTTGATCGCGCTCCCAACTCCAGAATCACCATATGAAGCTATTCCCAGACTCGGAATCCCAAACGGACATCAATAACTCTTAAATGCACCTCAAGCCCAAATTTATGAAATTCTTCTAAAATGCTAACTTCCACAATATGCACCGAAATGCTCCCGGGTTACCCAAAACCCGATCCGGACATACGCCCAGGTCCGAAATCATCATATGAAGCTGCAGGAACCTTCAAATCCTGATTCGGAGGTCGTTTACTCAAAATTCCAATCTTAGTTGATTCTACCAACTTAAGGCTTCTGAAATGAGAATTTTCTTTCCAAATCAACTCTAAACTTCCCGAAATTCAATTCCGACCACGCCTACAAGTCATAATACCTTAAATGGAGTTGCTCAAGACTTCAAACCGCAGAACGACGCGCTAGAGCTCAAAACGATCGGTCGGGTCATTACATTATCCCCCACTTAAACAGACGTTCGTCCTCGAACGTGCTAAGAACTGCTCTGGAGTTATCTGAAATCACTGTTTAACACCTCGAGCACCTTCCCGTGTTACCACAACCCAGTTGAGTACATTAGCTTGATCAAATCTGAAGATTTCTTCTTTTATCCATATAATAAGCTCAGAACCTAGTTCCAATACCTGAAATTTCTCTGCCAGGCCTAATTCCAATATATAACCACCGTATCAACTACTACACGATGTACCAGAACATGACCGCATACCTTTGCTGAATCAGCACCATGCACCGCATAACTCATCATCCGACCACAATGGCACTCCCTGAACCTTATTGGCCAAAATTCCACGAATCTGATGCTCCCAATGCACCTCATGATATATATACATACATCCTTCTATAATGCTGACGATACCACCACAACAGAGGAAATGTGCGAAAATTCATACCCAACTGTAGAGTTAACAAATCATTGAATGTCTCATTTTGGCCAAAATCATCACCTCATTATGAACACTTCACATAACCTTATCGTACTGATCCCTGATCCGATAATCTCGTCTCACCCAGTACGAACTGCTCACACAAAAAATCACCCCAAATATGACTGACAACCTCACATGATACCACATCGCGCCAATAGGCCATAACTCGAACGTGATGATAAGAAACGACTCAGGAATGGACTATTCAACTCATGCAACTAATACGAACTTTCCTTAGAAAATAGGAAGTAAAACATAAGAAAATGAATATAGGAACCTTACTCATCATCACACTGTTGCGGCGTGCAACCCGATCCAAATAACATACTCGTGGCGGCATGCCACCCGATCCCATCATAAAATTCACATAAGGAAATATACACAGAGCTGAATTGCTCACTATTACAAATTACTGAATATCGATCATAAGCACGCTAAGTGCATAATACCATCCTGGGGATACTGATAAAGTCATATGCTTACAAAACTCAAGCACAACTGAGGTGCAATATATATGTATATATATATATATATGTGTATATATATATATATGTGTATATATATATATATGTATATATATATATATATATATATATATAT
>ML369692.1:3773-31747 GCA_005239525.1 Nicotiana knightiana | reverse complement strand
GGGGGGGGGGGGGGGGTTAGGGAGGGAGGGAACTACCTTCATGTAAAGCGACTCTTTTGAAGGTGTTTTAGTGTAGGTCATTGATCCCCTTCTAGTAAATGAACTCTTCGCCTTTCGATCCTGTAAGAAATCACATGAAGATTTCAAAATATAACACCCAACACCGATAACAATACTTGGCGCAAGTAAAAAAGGCAATAGGTTCAAGAGAGGGAAAAAGTTACAATGAGGGACTGAACAAGAGGAACGATCTCGACGAGGTCATTGAAGAGCATGCGGTCAACATTTCCAGCAGCCGAATTAGAGAGAGAAGAATCAGTTCGCCGGAGAGTAGGGGAGCGGTCTTCGCCGGAAAGCCAAGACCTGGAGTCAGCTCCGCCACCGAAACCGCCATTGTTGTCCTGCAAATCCAACAACTGCTGCGGCTCATACATTGTCGGAGATGAGATGACTTTCAAATTTGTCAGCAGACAGATTTGTCGATTCTGAGAATTTTGAAAATTGAAATGCCTTTGATTTTGCTGTGACTTTAAAAAGAAAGTTTTGCTCTTTTTTTCCTTTTTAAAATTCCTTGCTCTTTCCAGGCTACATTTTCAATCTGCGTTAAGGGACGTTACAACTAAAAGAAAGAACGGTATATTTACTAAAGTACCCATTGACTTCTAAGTAATTACGGTTTAACCTTTCGTCAGAGCCAAACACTGTCCATACTAAATGCCGGCCGGCCCCTTTTTTCCAAATATAATTGTAGCTCTTCGTTTAAATAAAGCCTATAAATGGAACAAAAAATGAAACAAATCATTTATAATATCTACAAAGGATAGAAAATTGATGAATCACCATGTTGTAAATAGGTAAATGCAAAACATGCTGACATGTTATTAGAATCACCAAACCGATACTTGTTTGACCCAACTCCGAGTGATCGAATACACAACCTGGTTAGCCAATATTGTGTCAATTCTAAAGAAAGATAGGAAAGTCAAAATATGTGTCGGTTACCGAAACCTGAACAGAGCAAGTCCTAAGGACGATTCCTGTTGCCTAACATACACATACTGATTGACAATTGCGCCAAGCATGAACTCCAATCCTTTGTGGATTGCTTATCACACCATGGGGAGTATATTGCTATAAAATGATGTTGTTTGGTTTGAAGAATGCTGGGGCCACCTATATGAGGGTCATGACGACTATCTTCCATGAAATGATACACAAGGAAATAGAGGTGTACGTGGATGATATTATCATCAAATCTAAAAGGAGTCCAGATCACATAGAAGACCTACAGAAATTTTTCGGCCGACTTCGAAAATACAATTTGAAGTTGAATCCTGCAAAATGTGCCTTCAGAGTCCCTGTTGAAAAGTTGTTGGGTTTCATCGTCAGACGTCGAGGTATCGAGTTAGACCCGTCAAAAATCAAAGCTATCCAAGACTTTCCACCACCAAAGAAAAAGAAAGATGTGATGAGTTTTCTAGGGCGCCTCAATTATATCATCCGTTTTATAGTTCAATCAACGGTGATATGTGAGGCTATCTTCAGGATGCTAAGGAAAGACGCCACAACAAGCTGGACTGAAGAATGCCAGAAACCCTTCGACAAGATCAAAGAGTATTTATCCAAACCGCCCGTGTTGGTCCCACCAGAACCAGAAATACCTATGCTGCTTTATTTGTGTGTGTTGGATGGGGCCTTCGGTTGTGTTCTAGGACAACATGATGAAACTAGAAGGAAGGAGCAGGCGATATATTATCTGAGAAAGAAATTCACTCCTTACGGAGCCTGGTACTCTTTATTGGAACGCACCTGCTATGCTTTGACATGGATAGCCCAGAAGTTTATTTCTATGCGTACACTACATATTTCATATCAAGGATGGATACGCTAAAATACATCTTTCAGAAACACATGCCTACGGGTAAACTAGCAAAGTTGTGGATATTGCTGAGTGAGTTCGATATCGTCTATGTAACTCAGAAGGCAGTCGAAGGGCAAGCATTGACGGATCACTTAGCAGAAAATCCCGTAGACGGAGAATATGAACCATTGAAAATGTATTTTCCCGACGAGGAGGTATCGTTTGTAGGAGAAGATATTACCGAGGCATACGATGGTCGGAGGATGTTCTTCGACGGAGCAGCAAACACAAAGGAGTGGGTATGAGAGTTGTCTTAGTATCAGAAATCGGTCAACACTATTCGATATCCGTAAAACTCAGGTTTTCGTGCACCAACAATATGGTGGAATATGAGGCCTGCATCTTGGGACTCAGGTTGGCCATTGATATGAACGTTCATTAGTTTCTGGTAATCGGAGATTCAGATCTATTGGTGTACTAGGTTCTAGGAGAATGGGCTATGAAGAACACCAAAATATCATCGTACATGCACTGTGTACAAGAGCTGATAAAGAGATTCACAAAGATAGAGTTCAAGAATGTTCCAAGGATTCAAAATGAGTTTGTAGATGCATTAGCCACTTTATCCTCCATGATACAACATCTAGACAAGAATTTCATCGATCATATCCCAATCAGAATTCATAAGCAGCCAACTTATTGTGCTCGTGTTGCGGAAGAAATTGACGGAAATCTGTGGTTCCACAACATCATGGAACACTTAGAAAAGGGAGAATATCCAGAGCACGCTACACACACTCAGAAGCGCACGCTTCGAAGATTGGACAACCATTTTTTCCGTAGCAGAGGAAGTTTGTATAGAAGGACTCCTGATTTGGGATTGTTGTGATGCATCAATGCCAAGGAGGCGTCTAGATTGCTCGAAGAAATACTTGCGGACCCCACATAAATGATTTCGTTCTGGCCAAGAAAATATTAAGAGCAGGATATTTCTGGATGACTATGGAAACATGCTGCATCAAATATGTTTAAAAGTGTCCCCAATGCCAGATACACATTGATATGATACGAGTGCCGCCCAACTAACTCAATTCAACAATTTTTCCCTAGCCCTTCTTTGCTTGGGGTATGGATGTTATCGGACCAATTGAACCCGCTGCTTTAAATAGACATATGTTCATTCTGGTGGCTATAGACTACTTCATAAAATAGGTTGAAACCGCATTCTATAAGGCTATAACTAAGAAGGTCGTAGCAGATTTTGTCCGGGACTGCATCGTTTGTCGATTTGGAGTACCCGAGTCAATCATTACTGACAATGCCGCCAATATCAACAGTGACTTGATGAAATCCATGTGTGAAACATTCAAGATCAGGCATCGGAACTCTACGGCATACAGTCTACAAATGAATGGAGCCGTAGAAGCCGCCAACAAGAACATCAAAAAGATATTGAGGAAAATGGTAGGCAATTAAAAACAATGGCACGAGAAGCTACAGTTTTCTTTGCTCGGGTATCGCACCACAGTTCGTACATCCACTAGGGAAACCCCTTATCTACTGGTTTACGATACTGAAGTTGTTATTCCCGCCGAAGTAGAAATCCCTTCCTTAAGAATCATACAGGAAGCCGAGCTCAGTGACGCATAATGGGTACGGAGTCGGTATGAACAACTAGCTCTCGTTGATGAAAAAAGAATGAACATAGTATGTCACGGTCAACTCTACCAGAATAGAATGGCAAGAGCTTTCAACAAAAAGGTTATGTCAAGGAAATTCACACAAGGGCAATTAGTACTAAAACGGATCTTCCCACATCAGGATGAAGCAAAGGGGAAATTCTCACCTAACTGACAAGGCCCTTACATGATTCACCGACTATTAACAGGAGGAGAACTTATACTTGCAAAAATGGATGGATAAATTTGGCCAAAATCTATCAATTCGGAGGTAGTCAAGATATACTATGTTTAAGATTATGTTTGC
Source organism: Nicotiana knightiana (assembly GCA_005239525.1). Classification (NCBI taxonomy): domain Eukaryota; kingdom Viridiplantae; phylum Streptophyta; class Magnoliopsida; order Solanales; family Solanaceae; genus Nicotiana; species Nicotiana knightiana. Next base: position 27,900 of record ML369692.1, on the reverse strand, counting down.
ACTTTGTATTTGATGTAATTGAACTACGCTTGACCTGATTCCCATTGAAGAGGGAATGCGTAGGAAGCCCTGTGGGTTAGGTCACATCATAATAAAATCTTCAGTCCCCCTATGGTCAGAAACAGGGCAAGAACTTGAGTTTGCCCGATCTCATCATGTTTGGAACCGCCAAGGAATGTACCGCCAAAAGTACACATTTAAACTGGGGCAGAATTTTAAGGAGGGTCCTCAAAATTTCGAGTTAAGGAGGTTGCAATGTCTCAAATGCGTGTCACAGTCATCAATTCAACAAACTATTTGCTCTCGTGCATTATCACATATTTCAAACAATTACATTTTTATAAACAATTTATCAAATGCATGTTTTTTCGAAAAAATTGTTTCTATAGTAGCCATACGGTACCCGGGGTGACTCAAGAAGGGCCTCCAGAAAAAAGTAAAGGCGAAGCAAGGAATCGAGAGCACGAACCAACCTTTCCCCCACAAAACTCATGACTTTTTTTTGGATGAAGGCACAATGAACATAACAGGAATGTCAGAAATAACATACACACAACAAAATCACTATCTTCACACCGACAATGGTCGCCAAACGCAAACACACCAAGCTAATAAATGCGTATTCTCTCATATTTAGTCATTTCTTTTCTTGCATAGGGCTAAGCAATACCCTCATCATTACATTTCCTTCCTTTGCATTATACTAAATATCGTCTATACTCTTTGCATAGGGCTAAACACTACCTGCACGTTGCATGAAGCTAAGCATTGCCTCCACACTGCATAAGGCTAAGCACTACCTTTCTTTATATGAGACCAAACACTGTCTCCATTCTCCGCATGAGGCTAAGCACTGCCTTTCTTTGCATGAGACTAAACATTGTCTCCATTCTTTTCATGAGGCTAAGCACTGCCTCTACATTGCATAAGGCTAAGCACTTCCTTTCTTTGCATGGGACTAAACATTGTCTCCATTCTTCGTATGAAGCTAAGCACTGCCTCCATATTGCATAAGGCTAAGCACTGCCTTTCTTTGCATGAGACTAAGCACTGTCTCCACATTCATAAGGCTAAGAACAACCTTTCTTTGCATGAGACTAAACATTGTCTCCATTCCTTGCATGAGGCTAAGCATTGCTTCCGTTATTGCATAAGGCTAGGAGTTGCCTTTCTTTGCATGAGACTAAACATTGTCTCCGCTCTTTGCATCGGGATAAGCACTGCCCTCACTCATACAGGACTAAACCTTGTCTTGTCTCGTTCTCGTATATGACTAAGCATTATCTGTTTCCTCTATCAAACGATCGATTATATCGCCGTATCTTTGCATCTTATGGGCTGAAACATCTCCATATTGTCCAAAGGCGTCACAGTCTGAGGGAATCATCCTGATACCCCGAAGACATCACGCCATGGCCAGAGGATATCTTGAAATTGCATATCATTCTTCAAAGGCGTCATAGTATAGAGACACCATCTTCATGGCCCAAGGACACCATTCTATGGCCGGCGAATCTCTCATCATACACTTCATAGCCCAGCACGTTATGGTCTAAGGACATCATCCTCATAGTCCAAAGATAACTCTTATGGTCCGAAGGGAATCTGCATCATGTTTAAATTACGCAATAATCTCATATATTCGTGTTCATCATGTTTTAAGCTTTGTAGGTAACTCGGGAGGTAACCATTCTACAAACAGGAGCAATTCTCACTCCAGTTTCTGTTCACAACGTTCACATCCTTTTACTACCTCAAACGTAATCGATGATCAACAGTTGATTACCTTTTTATTCCATAACCGTTCAAATATCTGCCTCGTACATCTGTAACGTCCAATTTTCATTAACCCCACCTAAAATTATCCGTTACTTACGATACTATCCTACCCAAAAGATCATTTTGAAACATATGACCATCCTTATAACAAATCCATCGATTTCATTCGTCGATGGATCCAGAAATACACGACCTGATTCCCGTAACACCAGGGATATGTAGGAAACTCAAGAACCAGGGTTCGGCCCCCATTTTTAAAAAAAAACATCATTCCTCACTCACTTCAAACAAAAATGGTCATCATTTTCTTTACCCGACAACTCTTTCATCATTCCCGGGTAAAGAGGGGTAGTTGTTGATACCCAATTTGCCCTCATATTTTAATAAATGTCATTTTTTTTAAAATATCATTCCTGCATCATCACCAATTCACAAGAGTCATACATGTATTTTATATAATTTTTAAAGCTTTAAAATTGATTTTCTTGCATTTAAATATGTATACCTCTTTAAATTTATTTTTTTGATGACTTAGTCATCCAAATTTATTATTTTCATACACACATATGTTGCATAATAGTTTTACTTTATTTATATAATTACATTTGTATTTTTATCTATTAACAGAATTTTCACAAATAATAGCCTATATTTTATAAATAGTTGCATTTATTATATCAATTATGCCAAAATCACATTCTATATTTTTATAATTCTAAGTTACTAATTTTAAGCATTTTATTTCATAAACAATAATTTTATTATTTATTATTAGATTTTTTAATAATTTTTTTAATTTAATTTTATGTATTTTAAAATGTGGCCCAAATCAGGCCATTTTCTAACTGAATTAGCGGCCCAAACACCCATACCTTAGCCCAATAACCCCAAAGCCCAATCCAAATAACCCTTGTGATTAACCCGGCCGCGACCCACTTCAAACGACCCGAATCACCTATTCTTTAATCCAGAGAGATCAATGGTCCACAATAATATGATGACCCAAAAGGTCATCCCGTATATTTCAAGCTAATTCTGTGTTTGGAGATCGTGAAAACCTCCTTCTATCTCACCTCGATTTGCATGCGCAGCCCGGGCGTGTAGCCGGGAAGCCTTTATGTGAAAAACTGATAAAAATGATAATTTTATATTAGAAATTTGTATAAAGTTGACTTCGGTCAACGTTTTTGATAAGTAGATTCGGACCCGTGATTTGACGGTCCCGGAGGGTCCGTAGGAAAATATGGGACTTGGGCGTATTCCCGGAATCGAATTCCGAGGTCCCAAGTCCGAGAAATGAATTTTTAAAAGAAATTGTTTTCTGAAAATAAAAGAGGTTTTTAAAAATGAAATTATATATGAAACCTGTGGTATCGGGCCCGTATTATGGTTCCGGAGCCCGGTACAGGTTCGACATAATATTTTTGCCATATCTGTGAATTTTGGTAAGAAATAGACTTCATTAGATATGATTCGGACCGAAATTCAAAATTTAAGGATTAAAGAAGTTTTGAGGAATTTCATTGATTTTTAGTTTAATTCATCATTTTAGTGTTTNGGGCACGGGTGCATTTCGGATGGGCTTCGGACCATTTTCTTCCATTTTTGAACTGCTGTTTCTGGTGTCTGTTGCCCTCTTTCGCGATTGCGTAGTGTTCTGTTTGCCCCGCCCATTTTTCTTTCATCGCAATCGCAGTGATTCTTTCGCGATCGCGATGTGTCCCTGCTGGTCGCCCAAACTTTGTTCTTCGCGTTCGCATTCTTCAGTACGCGATCGCATAGCTTCCTGTTCTCCTCCTCCGCATTCGCGAACTCCTTGTCGCGTTCGTGATGAACAACCTTGGCAAATTTCCTCTTTATTTTTCGTGATCGCAAACCATGTTCCCCGATCGCGATTCATTTAACATCTGGGCAGAATATAAGTTTTCCAAAATCGGGGTTTCACCATTTTTTAACATATTTTGACTTCTAGAGCTCGAGTTTTGGCGATTCTTTGAGAGGTTTTCACACAAATCTAATGGGTAAGTGTTCTTACACTAGAATTAATTATATTTCATGAATTAGTTCTTGTTTCCACCATTTAAATTGTGTTTTGGGTTGAGGAAGTTGTGGGTTTTGAAAGAAAACTTCAAAAATGAAAATTCATGATTTGAAAGACCAAATGTTATCGGAATTGGATAAATTTAGTATGGGTGAACTTGTATCGGAATGGGTAATCAAAATTTGTAAAATTTGTCGGGTTTCTAGGTGCGGGCCCGAGGGTCGACTTTTGGACCAATTTTTATAATTTTGTAAAGATTGAAATTTTATTGTTCGGGATAGTTACTTATACGTTTTATGTGTATTTTAAAGTTGTTTTAGTTGATTTTGATCCGTCCGGAGGTCTTTTCGCCCGAGAAGTCTATTTTTGAGTACCAGGTTGTCGTATTTGAGGTAAGTATCTTGCCTAACCTTGTGTGGGGGAACTACCCCTTAGGATTGAGTCTTCCTTGTTGATTGTTGTCCGAGTATGCGAGGTGACGAGTGTGTACTCGAACTTATTTGAAATTAGATTGGACTTTTAGGATTCGTAGGTTCTTATATTACCGTGTATGATTTGTAATTGTTACATTTGAGTCCTTGGTTATTAATTTCATCCCTTCCTGTTTAAATTAGAATTATTTGTTTTTGGATTCCTTCGTTGTCTATTTGACCTTACTTGACTTAACTAAATATTCTACTTCTCTCATATTCATGCTATATTTTCTCCCTATCTTGACTAATTGACTATAAGTAGTGTCATCTAACCTTATAGTTTACTAGCCGTAGTTGGAACATCTATTCGTTGGAGTCAAGCATGCCCGTGAGTCTTACATTGTGATTTATATGATTATTTCCTTAAGCTCTACTTAGGTCTAATTTTTAGACATTTATGTTATTGGTATTTCCTAGATGTTGCCTATTATTGAGCCTTTGTTGAAGTTGAGTTTATTCCGTGAAGTTAACTGTTTAGGTGAGATTGGTTATAGCTGGCTCCCTCGCCGGGATTGTGTGGTTTCTCTTATTATTCCGTTGTTGATGATGTTGTTTGCCTTGTTGACTCCTTTGCCAGGATGTTGTGGTTTCTATTACTGTTTATGTTGTTAATGATATTGTTTGTCTTGTTGACTCCCTTGTCGGGATGTTGTGATTTATGGTTCATATTGTTGATGTTCCTTGCCAAATTGTTGTTCTTGGTATTGTTTGGTGAGGAAGAGTGTAAAGCACGAAGGGTGATGCCGTGTATTTATTTATTGCATTGTGAGGATGAGAGTGTAAAAGCACGAAGGATGATGCCGTGCCATCATATGATATTTAAAAGCACGAAGGATAGTGCCGCGCCGTTTTATTTATTCATTGCATTGTGAGGATGAGAGTAAAATCACGAAGGGTGATGTCGTGCACTTGTTTTGGTGAGGATGAGAGTAAAGCACGAAGGGTGATGCCGTGCACTTGTCTTTGCATTTTATTCCATTGTTCTAAATTTGGATATTCCTACCGATCTCTTACTGCATTTATTGGTAAGATTTGATATTCCTCCTGTACTGCATGGCAAGTTCTGAGTTACGGACTGAGTTCCGGTAGATAAATCTTGAGGAGATTTTTGATCAAGCGATCTTATTGAAAGGTATTATTGAAAAAGCAATGGTTTTGAAATGATTGTATTTGAATGACTTTTACATCGAAGGTATATTTGAAAAGCACTAGTCTTGCCTAAAATGATATTTTGAAGTAATTTATTGGGAAAGCATCTTTGGGAAGTTTCGTATTTTGAAAGAAAACTATGTTTTACGTAAATTCTCTATTAAATATACTTATATCTACTTTTGGAGAAAGTCTGTTTTCAAAGGAGACTCTTCCATACTAAAATGATTTTATTTGTAAAAGTTTTCATATGAACTGCTGTTTAAAGATTTCTACCAGTTATGGATTTTAATGGCTAAGTCCCGATGTGAACAAACCAACGTGGAGTTGAGTTATTGGTGTTCTCTATTGTGTTGTGTTTCCTTTCGATTCGGCTTGTTTTGCTGTCCATCTTTCTGTGTATTTTTGTGCTGTTTCGTGATTGATTTCTGTAATTTCCTTCCCCTTTATATTGTCATTGTTGTAAATTATTCCGTGAAGTCTTAGATAGATGTAACGTTCGGTCATTTCTACATTCATATTATTTATCTTGTAGACCAGTGGTGTCTTGACTAGTCCTCGTCACTACTCCACCAAGGTTAGTCTTGATACTTACTGGGCACCGTTGTGGCGTGCTCATACTACACTTCTTTGCATTTTTTTTTGCACAGATGCAGGTTTTGGTTGTTAGTAGCTGCGCGGATGATTGTTGAGGAGACTCAAGGTAACGTGTTGCTGTGTTCGCAGGCTTCGGAGTCACCTTCCTATTTAATTCAACTGTACGTACTTATTTCTAGGTAGTTGTATTTAGATTTGGTAGAAAGATTTCGTAGAGCTTATGACTTGTATTTACCAGGTTTTTGGGAAAACAAAATATAGACTCAGTCAAGATTTCTATTATCGAGATTGTTAAAATTCTTTTATTATTATTATTGTGGTTAAATGTTAGGATTACCTAGTCCCTAAGACTAGATTCCATCACGGTACCCAGCGGAGGGAAATTTGGGTCGTGACAAGTTGGTATCAAAGCTCTAGGTTCATAGGTGGTACGAGTCATAAGCGAGTTTAGTAGAGTCTTGCAGATCGGTACGGAGACGTCTGTACTTATCTTCGAGAGGATACATAACTATTAGGACAATTTCACTTCTTTCATTCTTATCGTGCGAGTTTATTGATCTTGAAGTTTGAAATTATCGTTCCATTCTCTCGCCGATGGTGAGGACACGAACGGCGGTTCCTGATGATGTTACCCCGAAGCAAGTGTCGCAAGGGTCAGAGACAGGGGTCAACGAGGAGCACGTGCCGCAGTTGAGATGCCTACCAGAGCAGCCGTTGAGGAGTCGCCAGTATTTCTAGTTGGGGAACAGGTACTGGAGGTACTTGTTGCTACCCCGGACTTCAGGAGGCCTAGGTATAGTTTTGAGTATAACTAGTACATTGACTCAGGCAGGGTTGATTATAGTGCACCAGTTGCTTCACAGATCAGGGGAGGAGTTCAGTCTCCCACCGTCTCCACTCCAGAGTAGTGTGATCATGTTAGTGAGGTTCCAGTTGTCATAGCAACACGACATGTGGTTTCAGTTCAGCCGTGGTTAGGGTACCAGCAGTGGAGGAAGAATACCTTAGACTTGAGAGGTACTGGAAGTACCACCCTCCTATATTTCAATGGATGGGCGTCAGATGGTGCCCAGGGTTTCCTGGAGGAGTGTCACTATATTCTTCGTACTTCGAGTATTGTGGAGACGAGCGGGATTGCTTTTGTCACGTCTCAAGTTCAGAGTAGTGGGTTGATCAGTGGTGGCGGCATATGAGTTGGGGTAACTGGGCCGAGTTAGCTTCACTAGCATGGGTTTAGTTTTCGGAGATGTTTTGAGGGAGGTTGCACCTTAGTTCCTTCGGGATGTACGACGCGCGGAGTTTGAGCAGTTGCGTCAGGGCGCTATGTCACTATTGGAGTATGCCGTTAGATTCAGTGAGTTGGACAGATATACACCTCGTTTGGTTGCTTCAGTTGGGATATGAGTCTGTAGAGTTTTTGAGATATTCAGACATGATATTCGGTTCAGCGGGACTCGAGAGTTAGAGTAGGATGCCTCGTTAGCAGGTAGTGGGGATTGCTCGCCGGTTAGAGAGAATGTGGGACCGGGAGAGAGTTCAGGGAGGCAATGAGGCCTCGTAGATCGGAGGAATCTGCTGGTCCGTATTATGGAGGCAAGGTACGACATGGTAGAAGTCTTGTGGGTCAACCAGTTCAGTTTGCTTTACCAGCTTCGCATGGGATTTCAGGTACTCATGGGTCCCAGAGGGTTCGTATTGTGTGTTTTTCCACAGCCATGTCGGCAGCGAGATTGTTTTCAGTGTGGAAATGTTAGCCACAGGGTGAGAGATTGTTCCAGGATTCAGGTAGGTGTGTGGTAGCATAGTATTCAGGTGAGTAGAGGGCGCCTAAGAGGGGGAGACCCGACCCATTGATGTGTTTCATATAGTAGGCAGGAGGCCGTTGTGCCAGGTATTATCACCCAGGTATGTTTTGATGTGTTACAGAGGGGCACCAGTTGTATCTCATTATAGTTCTGTTGGTCAGGACTAGCCTCCCTTATTTGTTGTTTCATTTATGAGTGAGTTTTATGTTTTGCACTCCGTTTTTTTGTGTTTGCTCATGTTGGGAGATTCTGAGTAGTAGCCCGTGTCTATCGTTGTTTTATTCATTCTTGATAGTAGTGAAACCGACAGTGAGTCCTTGTTGTACTTCGTGGTAAGCTTTATGTGATTTTCCTGAGTATTTTGTTTACGAGTTGTGATTTGATACTCCACCGAGATGTGAGATCAGCTAGCGTTATGATTTTATCAGCTGAGATGAACTAGTGGAGGAATTTCAATTGGTGTGATATATTTTCGATATGTGATTCAGAGTTGAGGACGAGGTCCTCTTGATATTTGTGATTCGATATGTTTGGACCGGACTGAGTACCGCAGTGGAAATTTTATCAGGATGGTATCCTTGTGATTTGTTCATATGCTTTGCTTCTTCCTTGTTATATTGCTTTTTGTAAGTCGGTATTGATAGAGAGTTGTGTCTATGGGCTTGTTTGATAGTTCCTTTATATGTTTCTATTTTCATATTCAGTCATTTCGTTATGTGTTTCTTTAGTTTAGTTTGCGGGATGTATGCCCGGTGGTGTCAGTTGTGGCTGGAGACTCAGGTGTTTAATAATGAAGTCTTCGTGTTCATTGCATCATTATCAGTGTTACGGGGTTTGGAAACAGAGTTCTTTCAGATGTGGGGCTAATTGCCAATGTCGAGTTGATTTCGGGCAGCTTTTGTGATCAAAAGTGTTATATGAGACTATGTGTGATGTATTATGTTTTGTGGTCGTGCCTTGTGGGTGTAGTCATGAGTTGATGCAGCTGATTGAGGCTAATGCAGGATATGGATTTAGAATCGGGTCTTTTGTAAATGAGTAGAGGGTGAGAAGTAGAGGTATGAGGCGTATCAGTGGTGATGTGAAGGCTATATTGTGGTTGTGATTAATTCATCGGGCTTATGTGGGTTGGGGTGACGTGGGATCACCTGCGGCTATGTGTTGGAAGTATACCATCAGTGATTGGATGAGTTAGGTGAATCTTGGCACGTTCGAGGACGAACGTTTGTTTAAGAGGGGGAGATTGTGATGAACCAAAAGGTAATCCTGTATATTTCTAGCTAATTTTGTGTTCCGAGGTCGTGAAAACCTCCTTCTATCTCACCTCGATTTATGTGCACAGCCCGGGCGTGTAGCCGCGAAGCCTTTATGTGAAAAACTGATAATTTTGTATTAGAAATTTGAATAAAGTTGACTTCGGTCAACATTTTTGGTAAACGAACCCGGACCCGTGATTTGACGGTCCCGGAGGGTCCGTAGGAAAATATGGGACTTGGGGGTATGCCGGAATCGAATTCCGATGTCCCAAGTCCGAGAAATGAATTTTTAAAAGAAATTGTTTCTGAAAATAAAAAAGGTTTTTGAAAATGAAATTATATGTGAAACCTGTGGTATCGAGCCCGTATTATGGTTCCGGAGCCCGGTACAGGTTCGACATAATATTTGTGCCATATCTATGAAGTTTTGTAAGAAACGGACTTCATCAGATGTGATTCGGACCGTAAATGCAAAATTTAAGGTTTAAAGAAGTTTTGAGGAATTTCATTGATTTTTGGTTTAATTCATCATTTTAGTGTTGTTTTATGTGTTTTGAAACCTCGAGCGAGTCAGTGTTAGGTTATATGACTTGTGTGTTTGGTTGGACGGGGTCCCGGGGGGGCCTCGGGTGCATTTCAGATGGGCTTCAGACCATTTTCTTCCATTTTTGAACTGCTGTTTCTGGTGTCTGTTGCCCTCTTTCGCGATCGCGTAGCCCAAGCCACGATCGCGTAGTGTTCTGTTTGCCCCGCCCATTTTTTCTTCATCTCTGTTGCAATGATTATTTCCCGATCGCGATGTGTCCCTGCTGGTCGCCCAAACTTTGTTCTTCGCGTTCGCATTCTTCGGTACGCGATCGCATAACTTCCTGTCCTCCTTCTCCCTGTTCGCGAACTCCTTGTCGCGTTCGCGATGAACAACCTGGGCAGCTTTCCTCTTTCTTCTTCGCGATCGCAAACCATGTTCCGCGATCGCGATTCATTTAACGTCTGGGCAGAATATAAGTTTTCCAAAATCGGGGTTTCACCATTTTTAACATATTTTGACTTCTAGAGCTCGAGTTTTGGCGATTCTTTGAGGGGTTTTCACACAAATCTAATGGGTACGTGTTCTTCCACTAGAATTAATTATATTTCATGAATTAGTTCTTGTTTCCATCATTTAAATTATTTTTTGGGTTGAGGAAGTTGTGGGTTTTAAAAGAAATCTTCAAAAATGAAAATTCATGATTTGAAAGATCAATGTTATCGGAATTGGATAAATTTAGTATGGGTGAACTCGTGTCGGAATGGGTAATCGAAATTTGTAAAATTTATCAGGTTCCGAGGTGCTGGCCCGGGGGTCGACTTTTGGATCGATTTTTATAATTTTGTAAAGATTGAAATTTTATTGTTCGGGATAGTTCCTTATACGTTTTATGTGTATTTTGAAGTTGTTTTAGTTGATTTTGAGCCGTCCGGAGGTCTTTTCGCCCGAGAAGTCTATTTTTGAGTACCAGGTTGTCATCTTTGAGGTAAGTATCTTGCCTAACCTTGGGGATTGAGTCTTCCTTGTTGATTGTAGTCCGAGTATGTGAGGTGACGAGTGTGTACTCGAACTTATTTGCAATTAGATTGGCCTTTTAGGATTCGTAGGTTCTTATATTACCGTGTATGATTTGTAATTGTTACATTTGAGTCTTTGGTTATTAATTTCATCCCTTCCTGTTTAAATTAGAATTATTTGTTTTTGGATTCCTTCGTTGGTTATTTGACCTTACTTGACTTAATTAAATATTCTAGTTCTCTCATCTTCATGCTATATTTTCTCCCTAGCTTGACTAATTGACTATAAGTAGTGTCATCTAACCTTATAGTTGACTAGCCGTAGTTAGAACATCTATTCGTTGGAGTCAAGCATGCCCGTGAGTCTTACATTGTTATTTATATGACTATTCCCTTAAGTGCTACTTAGGTCTAATTGTTAGACCTTTATGTCATTGGTATTTCCTTGATGTTGCCTATTACTGGGTCTTTGTTGAAGTTGAGTTTATTCCGTGAAGTTAACTGTTTAGGTGAAATTGGTTATAGCTGGCTTCCTCGCCGAGATTGTGTGGTTTCTCTTATTATTCTGTTGTTGATGATGTTGTTTTCCTTGTTGACTCCCTTGCCAGGATGTTATGGTTTCTATTACTGTTTATGTTGTTAATGATATTGTTTGTATTGTTGACTCCCTTTCCCGGATGGTGTGATTTATGGTTCATATTGTTGATGTTCCTTGCCAAATTGTTGTTCTTGATATTGTTTGGGTGAGGAAGAGTGTAAAGCACGAAGGGTGATTCCGTGTATTTAGTTATTGCATTGTGAGGATGAGAGTGTAAAAGCACGAAGGGTGATGTCGTGCCATGATATGATATTTAAAAGCATGAAGGATAATGTCGTGCCATTTTATTTATTCATTGCATTGTGAGGATGAGAGTGTAAAAGCACGAAGGGTGATGTCGTGCCATGATATGATATTTAAAAGCATGAAGGATAATGTCGTGCCATTTTATTTATTCATTGCATTGTGAGGATGAGAGTAAAAGCACGAAGGGTGATGCCGTGCACTTGTTTTGGTGAGGATGAGAGTAAAGCACGAAGGGTGATGCCATGCACTTGTTTGGTGAGGATGAGAGTAAAGCACGAAGGGTGATGTCGTGCACTTGTTTTGGTGATGATGAGCGTAAAAGCACGAAGGGTGATGACGTGCACTTGTCTTTGCATTTATTCCAATGTTCTAAATTTGGATATTCTACCGATCTCTTACTGCATTTATAGGCAAGATCTGATATTCCTCCTGTACTGCATGGCAATTTCTGAGTTACAGACTGAGTTCCGGTAGATAAATCTTGAGGAGATTTTTGATCAAGGGATTTTATTGAACGGTATTATTGAAAAAACAATGGTTTCGAAATGATTATATTTGAATGACTTTTACATCGAAGGTATATTTGAAAAGCACTAGTCTTGCCTAAAATAATATTTGGAAGTCATTTATTGGGAAAACATCTTTGGGAAGTTTCGTATTTTGAAAGAAAACTATGTTTTACGTAAATTCTCTCTATTAAATATACTTATATCTACTTTTGGAGAAAGTATGTTTTCAAAGGAGACTCTTCCATACTAAAATGATTTTATTTGTAAAAGTTTTCATATGAACTGTTGTTTAAAGATTTCTACTAGTTATGGATTTTAATGGCTAAGGTCCGATGTGAACAAACCAACGTGGAGTTGAGTTATTGGTGTTCTCTATTGTGTTGTGTTTCTTTTTTATTCGGCTTGTTTTGCTGTCCATCTTTCTGTGTATTTTTGTGCTGTTTCGTGATTGATTTCTGTAATTTCCTTCCGCTTTATATTGTCATTGTTGTAAATTATTCCGTGAAGTCTTAGATAGACGTAACGTTCGTTCATTTCTACATTCATGTTATTTATCTTGTAGACCAGTGGTGTCTTGACTAGTCCTCGTCACTACTCCACCGAGGTTAGGCTTGATACTTACTGGGCACCGTTGTGGTATGCTCATACTACACTTCTGTGCATTTTTGTTTGCACAGATCCAGGTTTTGGTTGTTAGTAGCTGCGCGGATGATTGCTGAGGAGACTCGAGGTAACCTGTTGCTGCGTTCGCAGGCTTCGGAGTCACCTTCCTGTTTAATTCAACTGTACTTACTTATTTCTAGGCAGTTGTATTTAGATTTGGTAGAAAGATTTCGTAGAGCTTATGACTTGTATTTACCGGGTTTTTGGGAGAAAAAAATGTAGACTCATTCAAGATTTCTATTATCGAGATTGTTAAAGTTCTTTTATTATTGTTATTGTGGTTAAATTTTAGGCTTATCTAGTCCTTAAGACTAGGTGCCATCACGGTACCCAACAGAGGGAAATTTGGGTCGTGACAGATAACCCCGACCTTTTAATTACATCCGCCCCAAACCCTAGCCTAATTCTTCAGATACAACCGCCTTTGAACCCTCTCTACTCCCTTCTTCTCTCAAACCCTAATAGTCGCCTCCTCTATCCCTCCAATTCCAGTTCTAATATGGAATCTCCCCGTGATTATCCTTCCATATATGCTCGATCTCTGTTATTTACATGGTTTTGGTATCACATAATACTTGCCGATCTTTGGCAAGTATAAGGTCCTAAATCAAGCACAATCATCTCCAGATTTTCGAGATTTAGATGATATTTCATCTATATACACTCACTACCAAGCTATATGGGTCCGATTTACCAAGAGTCTCGGTCAATCTTTGATTTTCATTGAAGTAGGGTTTGAAATTTCAATTTTTTTTCTTTACCAATTGTATTACTGATTGTGTGTGATATTCTTTCTTTATTTGTGATTGATTAATTGTTTTCCATATTTGCTTGTTCGATTTATACCACTATATAACCCCTCCCCAATTTTCCTTTTGCACGGACCTTAATTGCTAAAACTACTATTGTTCTCTTATTCTTTCTTATCTTATACTACTCTAAGACTCAATCTTTTGGCCGGCTAAAATCCAAGGCCACCGGAATTCGATTATCGAACCTTTATCAGTGTGAGCACTGCCCGAGGTTCATTCAAAACCCTTGGGAACTTTGATGCACTGAGATTCCTGGGTTCTACTGTTAGTTTTGCTATTGACATTGGAGTGTTGCTGAAATTATTCCTCTTGTTTACTTATTCGTTCATCTGTAACTGGTAAGTATCTATGACTCTTGCAATTTCATTTATTTCCGTTTGAATTCATGCTCTGCATATCTATGTCTCTGATAATTCTTATGAACTAACATGCCATTATGTGCTTTGAAGCTTTTCATGAGGCTCTATACCTTCTGGTAGCCCAACTTGCCTATTTGTTGCCTTGATTCTGCCTTCTTAAGCCTGCTAGCTAATGTATGTGCTCGAATGCTCATTACTATTGCCTATTCTGAATTTGGTTTCTTGCCTTGTTATGTACTCTTGTGATGGGTCGAGTCATGTCCAGAACCTGTTCTAATTCTTGAGTCATTCATGCGTGACTTGATACTTTTTCTAGAATTAACTCTTGATCATGTTATTAGCCCAGACATGCTTTCCTTACTACTTCTGAACTAATGCTCGTTCCCTGCCTTGTCCTATACCTTTGTGATGAATTCATGCACGTGTTTCAGACCTTTTTAAGTCATTCCTGTCCAACTTGCTAAGTTCTTGATGTTGCACTGATTAGGTAGGGCCCGCTTTCATGTCATTTAATATGTGATTAAGCCTAGTGCAGGCTAGTCCTGTTAACCTATATTTGACATATCCTTGCCCATTGTGAGTCCTGGTGCTATTTAAACCTTCCTGTATGATTGATAATGTTAAATTCTTCATGCCCAGTTTAGTGGATTGTTACAGACTATGTTCGTTAGCCTGTTTGTTATTGATCATATTTGCACTAGACCCTCATGCTAGAAATTTTACTTGTTTCCGTCTGTGATTCTGCAAGATTCCTCTGTCAAGATTGTGTTTAAGTTAATCTTAGATCATATTATATCCTGAAACTCTATTTGGGATTGTTTGTTGATTTGTGATGTTCCATCCTGTCTTCTGAACTTCTAGCATCTTATGTATATAACTCCGTGTGATCTCATCTACCTGTTCTGGTTTAAACTACTGTTAGTTGCAGTCCTAAGAATTAAGTGTGTGGACTTCGAGTGGTTTGATTAATTTATGAACAACTTGTTATTAATGTGGTGAAGTCTGGCATTGATGGGTAGGTTAGTTCCCCCCCAGTATGGGTTTGTGTTCAGGCCATGCAGCCAATATACTCTAATGTCCTGGGGTGTACCTATACCTGGGTTTACTATTTTTGTGAAAAATGAGATCACTGAAGACCTTGAAGTTGCCGGGTTATTCCTCTTTGGTCCTGCTCTAATTATTGGGCCTGTACTCATTTAGCTTGTAATATTCGAGCATGTACTCTTCATTTTGGGCTTGTAATGATTCGTTTAGACACCATGCCTATATGATGTATAACACATGCTTTGTCAACCTAGAAACCATGCCTATGGGACTTAAAATAATCAATTGGTCTATTTTTTCTATTACTTTTAAAAGTACTGCCCATCTAGATATCATCACCATAGGACCCTAATCTTTTAATCAACTTCTTTTGTTGTTTTTATTACACTGCCCCGCCTAGATGACATACTTATAGGAGTAAAGTGTTATAAAATCAAGAATAGTTATCAACTATTAGAAATCCTGCCTATAGGATATTGTCACCTTCTCGAGACACATGTCTATAAAATCAACATTAGTAATTCATAATTCTAGGATCGTTTCATTGCGCAAAAAATAAGAAATTATGCCTATATGAGTTACAATGCCTATAATCTGCCTAAGCATTAGTCTAAAATTTGCAGTATTGCCTGCATAATACCGAAAATCAGAATCATATAGAAATCATGCCTATAGGACATAACGACTCAAATAAGTCTTAGTCTAGAAATTGTCTACTGTGTAGCCTGGAACTTATTTGTGTGCTTTGTCGTTTTGTGTGGAGGCTAACATGATCCACTCTTTGCTATTATGTGCAATCCTACTTGTTTTGAATGCGCGATTAGTTTTATCATTTTGAGCAACCTAGAAGAGTCTAGAACTGCCCAAATAGAGGTCAAAAGCCTCTTGGGCCATAGGTGTGGGACGAGTAGTGCATGTTAGGGTATGACCTAGAATTAAATTAGATCCCCTTTAGGTAAACAACTTTAACATAGTAATCGGGTAGCAGGAGATCATAGTCTGCGCCTGCTGAATAATATGAGCAACCCCCACCTTAAGGGAGTTGCGAAATATTATTTATGTTGCAGGGGGTGATCCTTTAGGCTAAAAAACTTAGGACCCCCCCTACATATTTGTTCAGCATAGTTGTATCCTTGTAGCCGTTAGTGCTGGTTCTCACATGTTCTAATAAGATTCTTCGACTTCCAAATTTCCTTTATTTATTTTATCACCTAACCTAATCATGTAATCCGCATAATTTTTAATGTTCGGCCGGGACCTATAGTTGTGGACCTCAAAGAGTGACTAACACCTTCTCTTTGAGGTAATTTGAGCTCTTACCCGATCTTTGGTGACCCGAACTAGTCAAACAGAGTTATTTGCAAATAGGTCCACAAAATTGTTAGGTGGCGACTCTTCTCTTTTAGTACCCACTTAAAAGAGTTGTCACACGTCAAAACCCGCTTTCATGAGAACACAGAGCGCGACACCTTAGGCTGGGTTCTCCGACCTCGACTGGTATTACTGCATCGATCCCATAGGCCAATGGGTAAGGTGTCTCTCTTGCACTCATTTTTGGAGTTGTTCTATAAGCTCACAGTACTTCTGGTAATACTTCCGGCCACAGTCCTTTGGCGTCCTTCATCCTTTTCTCCATAATGTTAAGTATCGACTTGTTGGAGGAATCTGCTTTCCCGTTGCCTGCAGGGTGATATGGCTTTTAGAGTATCCTTTTGATATGCCATTTCTCAAAGACTCGGCAGTTTTCTTTCCCGTGAATTGGGGTTTGTTGTCACAGCTGATCTCTTTGGGAAGGCCGAACCGACATATGATATTCCTCCATATAAAGGTAATTACTTCCTGTTCCCGTATTTGGGCGAATGCTCCTGCTTCCACCCACTTAGAAAAGTTGCTAGTTAAAACCAAAAGGAATCGTACGTTACCTCATCTTGCCGGGAGGGGGCCCACAATGTCCATTCCTCATTTGATGAATGGTCAGGGTGAGGTGACCGAATGGAGGTGATCACCCGCCTGGTGAATCACTGGGGCGTACTTTTGGCATTGCTCGCATCTTTTTACGATGTCCACAACCATCTTTTTCAGGCGGGCTAGTAGTACCCTACCTGTATGAGGCATCTCACCAGGGCCCGATTGCCGGAGTGAGATCCATAACGGCCCTCATGGACCTCTTCAAGGACGCGTCGAGTTCCATTTGGGCCCAAGCATTTTTCCAGAGTGCCGTCCTAAGTTCTCTTATACAGGTCGTTGTGGATGGCACTGTACCTACCTCTAGCATTCTCAGTTTCTTGGCCTCATTTTTATCATCTAGGAGTATGTCGTCCTGCAAGTATGTAATAATACAATTGCGCCACTCCCAAGTTAAGTTTATGGTTCTTACCTCGACTTGGTCTAGCAACGAGTTGAAGAGGTGGACCACGCTTCTGTCTCCGACTGTAATGTTTTTGGTGACTGTCACTAGCTTAGCGAGGCCATCTGCCTCAGCGTATATGCTCGTGGAATTTGGTCGAGTTGGCATTCGTCGAACTCGGGCAGCAGCTTGCAAATTTCGGTCTAATATTTTTTTAATCTTTGTTCTCTGAATTGGGAAGTCCTTGTTGGTTGACTACAAGTTGGGAATCACAATGTAGTTTTAACCGTTTTTCCGCATACTTGAGTGCTAGCCTCAAACCTACAGTTACAACTGGCGAAGTACTTCGCCGGTTGGGACTTCGAGTACGAGTCCCAATCCAGACCCTGACGCGTTGGACGCGCCATCAGTGTTCAGGACCTAGAGGTCTTGTGTTTGGGGGGAAGTGTGGGCGGCTTCTCTTTCAACTTCGGTCATTACTTTTGCACTGAAGTTGGCGACGAATTCAGCGAGCACTTGTGACTTTAACGTTGTTCATGGCTGGTATGTGATGTCATGCTCGCTCAGTTCGATGACCTATTTGGCCAACCTTCCCGATAGCTCAGGTTTATGCAAAATTCTTCTTAAGGGGAAAGTCATGAAGATCGAGATGGGGTGTCATTGGAAATACGGTCTAAGCTTTCGCGAAGCTACGACTAAGGCCAGGGCCAATTTTTCGAGGTGAGGGTCTCGAATTCGACTAGTGTTTTACTAATATAATAGATGGGGGATTTCACCTTTATTATCTCAAAGCAGGACTACGCTCACAGCTACTTCAGATGCAACAAGGTAAACGAAGCGATGTTCCCCTGGCTCCGGTTTTGAAAGAAATGGTTGTGACGACAAGTACAACTTTAATTCGTTTAGATCTCGGGCTCACTAAGAAGTCAATTGGAGGCCATTATCCTTCTTAAGTACGCCGAAGAATCTGTGACACCTGTCCTATGATCTTGAAATGAACCTTGATAGCGCGACGATACGGCCAATCAACTTTTGAACCTACTTTTTGGTGGTCAAATGTTCTGGTATCCCTTTGATGTCTTTGATTTGATCAAGATTGACCTCCATTCCTCTCTGTGATGCCAGGAAAACTAAAAATTTTCTTGAGGCCACGTCGAACGCACACTTTTCGGGGTTTAATTTTATTCTGTACCGTCTGAGTAGGTCGAAGGTTTCTCTTAGATGGTAGATGTGATCTCCTTTCGTTTCGGAATTAACTAGCATGTTGTCTATATATACTTCTATCTTTTTGCTGAGCTGATCTTTGAACATCCTCGTCACCAACCTTTGGTAAGTTGCCCTTGCATTCTTTAACCCGAAGGGTATGGCTTTCTAGCAGTACGTCCCTTGATGGGTGATGAATGTGGTTTTCTCCTGATCCTCTTCTTCCATGAGGATTTGATTATAACCTAAATAAGCGTCCAAGAAGCTCAGTAATTCGTGCCAGGCCGTTGCTTTGATGAGTTGGTCAATATGGGGCAATGGAAACAAATCCTTGGGGCATGCTTTGTTCAAATCTGTGAAATCCACGCACATTCGCCATTTCCCATTCTTCTTTTTCACCATGACAATGTTGGCGACCCACTTTGGTACTTCGACTCCCTAATGGAGCATTTTCCAATAGCTTTTCCTCCTCTTCACGTACCTCGTCATTAATTGCGGAGTTGAACTTACGCGTAACTTGTCTTACCGGGGGGTGGAATGGGTCGACTTTCATTTTGTGCGTGGCGATTTCCTTTGGGATTCCTGGCATATCTGCATGACTAAAAGAAAACAAATCTATGTTAACTGTTAAGAATTGACGGAATTTACTTGGTTTTTGAAGCTTGCAGCCGATGTAAGCCTTCTTGATGTGTTCGTTGGGGTCTAATTGAATGGGGTCGAGGTCTTCTATTGTTGATCCTGCAACTTCGACCACATCCGGGTCTCTGCTATCGTCATGTGCTGACCTCGACCCTGCTGATTGCTATGCCTCATTTTCTTTATATTTCTTTTGTTGGGTGGCCGAGCTGTCTAGGGCGATGCGATAGCATTCTCGATATGTGCGTTGTTCCCCTCATATACTCAATATTCCCCACGAGGTTAGGAATTTGATACCCGGTATAAGATGGAGGGGACATATCTCATGGTGTATATCCATGATCGCCCTACTATGGCGTTGTACGATGTGTCTTGATCCATGATGTGGAATGTAGTTTCTAAAGTGACGCCACCAGCAAGAACAGGGAGTGTGATTTCTCCAGATGTTCGCTTAACTGCATTGTTAAAACCAGTTAGCGTGATGCAACGCGACACTATCTTATATTCGAGTTTTATTTATGCAAGTACCCGAGAATGGATAATGCACGCGCCACTCCCGTCATCTACCATAATGTGTCTGACATCGGTACCTAAATTCGTAAGGTAATAACGAGGTCATCTTTATGAGGAAACTGTTGGTGTCTGACTTATCAAAGATAATATTTTCTTCGAGTCTGCCATACCTTTTGTGGGTGATCGATCGCTTGTGTGTAGTGGTGAATTTTACGATGTTGATAGATGAGTCATGGCTATCGCCGGTATGCCCTCTTGGTGTTGCTCGTGTCTTCTGGTGAAGTTGGTCCTTCCCCGGTCGCTTAGCAACTCTTTGAGTTGTCCTTGTCGCAACGTGTTTACGACCTCCTGCCTTAGGGCGATGCAATCCTCGGTTTTGTGCCCTCATTCTTGATGGAACTCGAAGAGGGCATCATATTTTCTTGTACTCGGATTGGACCTCATCTTCTGCGGCCACTTTACTTTCGGTCCGAGTTTCTCCAAAGTATAGACTATTTCTATAGGCGACATACAAAAATTGTAAGCTAATAGTACAGGGGGCATACCTCTTTCGTTATGGTGAGTCCCTATTCTTGGTTTAGATGAACCTTCTTCGTAGCGGGCAGAGGGCGTGACGGTCGTTCTGACGTACGGTTGGTGTCATTCCCTGTTAGATCGCGGGGCTACGATATCTCTTCTAGTATCATTTCTTCGATCTTTTCTGGATTCGGCCTGTACCGAGGTCAATCGATGAGCTGGTCTATTAAGGTCATCCTCATCTGTTCGGACCTAGGTACAATATCTGTTGTGTATTTTGTTCTACGTGTTTGGAGGGTACTTCATCAGTCCACTTAATAACTTTCTGGTCGCCCTCGAACCATCCTTGCTCAGCCCTTTCTAAAAGGTTGTGATCGCTATCCCTTCTGATACGTTCGGTAGGGTCATCCTTACTCGATTGAATCGCGCGAGGAAGTCCCTCAATCCCTCTCCCAGAGACTACTTAATAGCAAATATGTTGTTCACTCTCACCTCGGCCTTCTTAGCCCCAACATGGGTCGTTACGAACTTGTCGGCCATCTTTTCGAAAGTTTCTATAGAACGTGCAGGTAGTTGTGAATACCATGTTAACGCTTCTCCTATGAGGGTTTCATCGTATTTTTTCAACAAAATGGAAGATACTTGTTCTTTGGCGAGGTCATTGCCTTTCGCAGCGGTGATGTAGTGATTCACACGATCTTCAGGGTCATTCATGCCATTATATATCCTGAGGTAGGGTGGCATTTAAAAGGTTTTTGGTATGGCATGTGGGGCGGCGTCATCACTATACGACTGCTCGACGAACCGGCCGGCATCTCTCTTCGGCAAGAGCTTAGGGGCGCCCGGTATTTGTCGACCCTTTCTTGGTGTTCTTTCATGAGGGAGTTGGTTGTGCTGCTCGCATAACACAAGTCCTTGCGTTTTCTATAGCCGTGTCCCGACCGGGCTTGTGGAGGACGCTGGTTAGCGTGTTAGTTAACCATGCCTCAAGGAGCTTTTTTTTTTACAGCTGGGGGCGTCTCCTCCACCACAGATATGGAGGCTCCCTTACCAAGAGATTTTGTGATGCTGCAGTGAGGAGGAGGTGGCCCATCTCGTCTAAGGGAGGCATTGGGTGTTGCATCTTCATCTTATGTTTCACAGCTTTCATTGAAGACGTTCATGAGGTTGGTTGAGAGGTTGCTTGTTATTCTCGTCCTTTCTTCTCTATTATCTTCCATATTGGGATTTGTGTACACAAATAAAGGAGATCTTGCTCTTGATCTTTCTTTTCTACATTAGTGATACGTGTTGTTTGTAGATCTAGAAGAAACTAAAAATTTAACTAGGAAATCCCCACATACGACGCCAAATTTTTTGACCCAAAAACGTAAATCTCGATTCAAATAATTAATTTTAATCAAACGTAGGTTAGTCTTTGTTAAGAATAATTTCCTCAAATCTTGATATCAAAGAGATAGTTGAAAAGCATTTATGAAGACTATAATGATTCCTTGCAATAGACGTCTTATAACAACCAAGAACAATAACAAAATGTAAGATACACAATAAATGTCAATCTAGTGGCAGTCACATAATTAAGGGGAATAATTTAAGCAACAAAAAGTGGAACAAAGGAAAATTTCACCCGACAATGATTGGATGACAGATCCTCAAACAGCCGAGGATTCCTCGGATCTGGCAAGAATCTTAATGAAAAGTAAAGTTTTGTATTGAGTGCAGAATAAATCTTTTTCAAAGTGTTGTTCTTACAAGAATGAATTTCACGTGCCTTTCCTCTCTCTCTTTCTCTCTCTTCCTTCTACTTATATGGGATCCTTTCCCGAAAAATCCTAATAGTACAAATGCAAAGAATATTCACTAGAATATTCCCTTCCTGATTCCATTTTGAAAACTAGCTGTTACAGCTCCATCGTTAGACCACGACCCTCCTCGACTCTTCGACCATGATCCTCGTTGATGACTTGAACATGAATCTCCTAGACTTCTCGACCTTGGTCCTCACCGGTATTTTGACCACGACTTTCTTAGACTCCTCGACCTCGGCTAATGTGACTTCATGACCGTCTTTAAATGATGATTTGCGGATTCTTCTCGCATTGTTATTTTGACATGAATATGCTAAAGGCAGATTTTGACTCATACATTAATTAGGCTATCTTTTAACTTTTATTCTTGCCGGCTCCTAATGTAGGTTCTACTTCTACGTTCTACCGAGCTTAGCTACTACATCACTAGACGCTTCCAACTTTAGTTTTAAAAAAATTACTTTGAAGTCGTATTTATGTAATTATTTACGAGTCACAGTATGATTCTTATTAATGTGCCTTATAAATCGCATTTCTCAATTACGACTTATAAATCGCATTTCTCAATTACGACTTATAAATTGCATTATGCTACTGCTTAAAGCTGATATTCCTTAAATGCGACTTATAAATCGCGTCGCATCCTGAACTTAATGCCTAGTAATACCAAATAA
The DNA here is from genome assembly GCA_005239525.1 of Nicotiana knightiana. Taxonomy (NCBI): domain Eukaryota; kingdom Viridiplantae; phylum Streptophyta; class Magnoliopsida; order Solanales; family Solanaceae; genus Nicotiana; species Nicotiana knightiana. The sequence goes on along the minus strand of ML369692.1, from coordinate 5,327 downwards.
AGTGGGTTAAACTTCTGTGCCTTGATAGTGAATACATTTTATTCAATATCAAGTTAAAACTTGCAATATAAAATAAATATTTACGACAAGTCTAACCTGGTTACCTAGAAATTGAATAAATGGTGTACTTTATTAGTTAAACTATTAATAGTGTAAAGGAATTATTGTCAATGAATATAACTTAAATCTAAAGCAATCTCTCACTTCTTCCAAATTTATATCATATTTTTCAATTTTTAGGCATCTCAAATATTCAATACAATACCATTGATCATTTTACATACCGTCATTCCTTTCTAGGTGAATGGTAGCATTGCCTTGAAAATTTGAACCTCCACGAGTTTGGATCCCTCTCTTTTAAGCATTTTCACATTATCCACTAATGTTAATGACTGAAATACTCGCTCTTTATCTATACTATTATGAGCTTCTTGCTTTCGAGCATGAGCTAGTTGGGCGATAAAAATGTTCTTGAAGGTAAAATAAGACTTGTAAAGCAACATCTAGCAAGTTTATACATGATAGAAAATATGGATTAGGTGTAATGGTTGAGAAGAAGGTCTATAGATCTCAACGTTCTATTTTTTTAGATATCGTCCATCCAAGGTATGTTTGCCAACTTTGAAAGCTAAAAATTGAGATTATTGGGTTTTATATCAACTATTAATTTATTATTTTCTCGTTCACCGCCACTAGCATAACATATAAGTTAAATTAATATTTTTAGCACTATCTCCGGTCAAACTGTGTCATCGAAATTGGTAAAATTTATAAGAATATGTTTATGATAAGCATCCTCGCGACACCTATCATTCGATAAAATATTAGATTTACTGGTTACTTATTTATTACGTAAATAATTTATAGATCAATAATATTTAAACTTCCGATATTACCATTTGAAATTGAATCTCGCCACTTAGTTTGTCCCTTTGGACATATTAAAGTTGTTAATTGAGGTCAAATGACCAAATGTATGGTCCCTAGTAGGCCAAAACAAAGGACCCCTACAATAATTTTGTATTTTAGAGTACTCAAATATTAATTATACGATAAATGAGTTGCAGTTCTAACTAATGAAAACTGCTTTGGTCGGCTAATTAATTTAAGCATTCCCCACGCAAAGTATTGTCCAAAGCTGAAAATGAGAGATTTCCTACTGAAACCATTACGAAGGAAAGTTAAACGAAACCTTTTAATTGATTATAGTAACAAATCGCCATCACTATCACAAAATAAGGAAGTGAGTAATCCAGCTCATGGATTAACTTGAGAATTCCTTATAAATGCATGCACTTTTTTCGTTTCCTAATATATATGAAACTGATATTAAGAAAGTTAGTTTTTGTTTTGCTTCTTTCTCAGAATTCAATTTCGTCTTCACTGATCTTGTACATATTTCTCCACCAACTCAGGACTTTCTGTTAATGTTTATGGCTGTTTGCAGGTTACGATCAGCTGTTGATTGACAAAGGTACTTTACTTCATTAATCATATGTCCATTTTCATTGTCTAAATCAATTATCTAAGTAATAGTTTTTTAGTCCCCCCCCC
>ML369687.1:129032-176606 GCA_005239525.1 Nicotiana knightiana | reverse complement strand
GTTAGTAATAATCAATAAAAAAATACTTTTAGCAAAAAAAAAAAAAAAGTTTAGCCAAATAGGCTATAAGGTGTTTTTCTAGCTTCAATTTTCACATCTTGCTAGCTATTGAGGATTCTACTTTATTTCATTTTTAGTGAAGATTGTCCATGAATATAAATTTTCCATAACTCTCTCAAGATTTTCCTTAATTTCAAATCTTCCTTGATTACCAGGACTTCCCTTAAGCTTCAGATTTCTTGCTTAAATCTGGGAGATCTTCACATGTTTTGCCATTTGTGCTATTGATATGTAGATCTTTTCATGTAATTTATTAGTCCTTTTACTGCGTGACTTGTAAATATTTTGGTGTAGACAAAAATCAAACACAAATCACAGCTCTTTATTGATTATTACTAACCATTTACAGCTTGTTCAGATGATTGTTACCTTTTGTATTGTATCGTATTGTTACTTTAAATACGATATTTGTTTTGGTTATTACTTAAATTTTATTGTATCATATTATTAAATTCTTCATTACGTAACGATAAAATATGCCACTTTATGTAACGACCGACTTGGTGTGGTTGCGTCGTTATCTTTTTCTCTCATCTAACCCTTCATTATTATTAAATAATTTTATTTTATTATTTATCCTACCTTTTTATATAATCAGTTTTTCCTGTATCATAATTTTTCTTTGTAATATTGCAAATTTATTCTTCATATTGCTGGTGCATGATATCATGAAACAACGGCAAACAATACGATCTATCTAAATATTGATACAATACAATCGATACATTATGAAACGACGTGTAACAACCATCCAAGCTGTTAGCATTAGTTTGTTATCATCAAATTTTGGAGATGTAAAATACTTGGACTACCAACTTGTGGTGTTGAAAGTAGGACCGTTCAAAAGCGAACCGAAACCGTTAACCGAATCGAACCAATGACTTATTATCTTATTGGTATCGGAGTATCGTGATAATATATGGTGAACGAATTGAGATTTTATAATTAGCGGCTTAACGGTTTGGGGGCGGATTACTCAATTTTCTTATAGGGTAAATCGTTAACCCATTAAGAGTTTTTATATTTATACTTTTACCCCATGTATAAAACGTACTATTAAAACTTAAATGGCTAAATCCCTTCTAGTTCTCAATAGAACTGTCATATGTCTATAGCTAATGGCAGTGACAGTCGTCTTTGGCTTATAATCAGGAAAAGTTATTACAACTAACAAAGACAGTTTAAACTATGCATTTGGTCGTTTGGTACTGATTGTTCAAAAAAATTCGATTTGATTTAGCCGATAAACCGTCCAATAATTATTAATCCGATATCAATCCGCATGTTCTCTTATTAGATGGCTAACATATCACTATATTTATAATCCGATAACCGATAAGCCGAATTATTACGCGTAATTATCCGTCCGATAAGCACCCTTATGTGAAGTTGCACAACTTATAACAAATTGAAAAAAAAGAATTATTTATGCTGATTAGTTATATTAAACTCGTTGTTATCCAATATTTACATAAAAAAATATAAAATTTTAGATATTGTTTTTGTCCAATATAGTGGTCCTAGGAAATAATTAGTAGATACTCCATTTGATGAAAGTAAGGTGGAGTAAAAGTCCACTAAATCCAGAATTAGACTAGTTTTAAGAGAAACCCAATAGAGAGGGCGTTAAGTTTGGTGCGAGCGCAGTGGTCCGGGAATCCCACTTGAGCCAGAAAAGATTACTAAAATCAAGAAAAAAAGAGACTCAACTCTCTCAGTTATAACTTATAAATAAAGGATGGCGGAGATTTTGGGAGAAAGCGCTCTCTTGTCTTGTTTGACGAGCGGACTGCACCCTCTTTTGCTCTCTCCACATTTTTATTTATATTTATAAACGCTCTATTGCTGCTGCTTCTTCCTCTTCACTCACTCGCTTTCGCAGGTATTTTTCTCAACTCTCTTTCTCTTCCACTTCATTCATGCAATTAGCGTATCCAATGGTGTTGTTGCGCATTCTTCTCCCTTCGTTTTTTATTTGTTTCTTGGATCTGGGTTTCAACTTGTCCTCCTCCTTTTTTTTTTTTTGTTTTGGAACAGAGTGCTCTTCTTTGATGGCGGCGAACTCGACCCCACAGCCGCAGTTTATGACAAACACTGCTAACAATAACCTTTCCAATCAGCCACTGATTGATGATATCGAATATGATCAGATTGTTGTACCCGATGTCAGTTTTCTACACTGTTCTCCCTACTCGTGTTTTCTGTCCTTTTCTGTTTTGTCTTAATGTTAACTCTCGTTTCTTTTCTTTTTTATTCCCTCTTCCCTAAAGAGAGTGACAATCTGAAACACAGAATTAAAATTAGAGACAATAATCACATGTAAAAACTACACAACTTTTTTGTAAATAATACTCGTCTAAAAATTTATTATATTAGAAAAATGATTGGAAAAATACTGATAATAGGAAAATGCTTAACCCTCAAACTAATAATGTGTCATATAAAGTCAACTAGAGCTATGGAGCAGTAATGTTACTAGAGACAATTGTGTTTTCATTATTTTGATTTTATATCTTATTTTGCAGATAATTTTTGTATACTACTTATTGGATATTTCCTTATTTTTGTTTGCCAAAATTTGTAGGACTGATAGATGGAAAGTTACAGCAGCGTGATTTCTTTCAATTTTCAAAGGGCCTTTAATTACATGCCTATTTTTATCCTTCCCATTTCATAGTACTACTTACACATCTTTTCCCGTGGTTTTGAAGTTGGATTTTACTTTGTGCAGTTGCTCTGTAAATTTTAGGTTGGAAAGTGCGGATTCTTGACTTTCTTGCATAGGACTTTTATTATATAGGACTTTCACTTTCTTTTTACTAGTTTTAAGTTTGCCACTTTCATTTTGCTGTTTTAACCATTAACAATATTGAGGTCTATCAGAAATAGACTCCCTACCTCCTACGCTCCCCAGACCCCGGGTTTCTTGTTGTTGTTGTTGTAATAACTATTAACAATATTCATTTGCTGGCTCCTAACCTTTTACCATTAACTGAACTGTATATGATACTTTTATTTATTTTTTCTAACTTCTCTTTGCCATCCTATTTTTATTAAATCTTAGTATGTTTCCACCAGAAATATTTGAGGAAATTGTCTATGCTTTTTTGTTGTTGTTGTAGCTGCTTACACTGCGCAGTTACCAGTGCACCCAACGATGTAAATCTCTCAATTCGATGACTAGAGTAAAATCTTAATTTAAGATGACGAAATTTATTAGAAGTTACTTATTAGTAATAATATGTTCTCTGCTTGATATCTTGCCATGCAACATATCTCTCCAATTCTGGTTCGGTGTAAGCGTGTGACCAGATATTTCACTGGAGTTCTTTTGTGATCTTACGAATTTCCATGAATTCTCTGTCATAGTTCTACTTTGAGTTATTTCGCTTCTTATGTGGTGAAGAATAAAAGCTGGTAATACTAACTCCTGTAACCATTGTCTCCTCTCTCATCATGTCTAGCTCTTCAATGTGTCTGGTGTAGCTATTGTCCGTTACATACAGCTGGAATTAGTTGCTTCATTTTGTTGGAGTACGTCGGTATATAATCCGTGGTGTCAATCAATTGATGAATGTTCTTGTATTTACAGAAGAAAAGCTGGAAGAACATATTTTCATATGTTGGTCCTGGTTTCCTTGTTTGTATTGCCTATATCGATCCTGGAAATTGTAAGTCTTGGTAATGAATTTGGATTTACTGATCACATATTTTATTTCTGTATATAACTTTTTTCTTTTCTCTTTACAACTTGTTCTGCAGTTCAAACTGATCTACAAGCTGGAGCTCAATACAAATATGGGGTGTGTATCTGTGTTGCTCTGTCTTTCATAATCAAGTGTGCAGATATCTATAGTAATCTTTGGAGACAACTATTATTCCTTTAGAAATTGTTCTGCAGAATGAATTTTTTCTGAGATTTCTAATACCTTTAATTGAACCATAATGTATTAAACACCAAGTTTCTTCTAGATTCAAACTAGTCTTCAATCTCGAATAAACATGTAAGGCTTTGTTTTATCTAATTACTTTCTTACTCTTGTATATGTGAATCCTAAGAAGTCCCTTACGAGCTGTTCCTTATCTTTTCATTTGTTTGTTAATCTATAATCCGTGTAACAAAGCTCTTGTTTTGTAGTTGCTTTGGATAATCTTACTGGCTTCCTTTGCTGCTCTTGTGATCCAATCCCTGGCAGCAAATCTAGGGGTTGTTACAGGTTCATGATTCTTGATTAATTGATCTTCTTATCAGTCTAAGCAGTAGCAGAGTGGCGATAACAATGTAGTCCTAGCTTTGTTACAGGGAAGCATTTGGCGGAGCATTGTAGAAAGGAGTACCCAAAGGTGCCAAATTTCATCTTATGGATCATAGCAGAAATCGCTATTGTGGCGTGTGACATTCCTGAGGGTAAGGGTTCCCCAAATCGACATAATATAAACTTCAAATCTTTCTAGATACAAATTCATAAGTTGATCTCTTTCTTTTCTTAGCATACTTAGTAGTCAGCAGGTTTTTTTATAGTCTTTATTACAATCTTTCTTATCATCGTTATTTTGCATGTGCTTGTATAAGTAGAAAGAGTGATTAGAATATGCAGACTTTCAAGGAAAGGAACAACTCATTTCTCATGCTAAAGTTATTTAAACTCATTCACGTTACAAAGGGCCAGTAACTTAAGTTTAATTATCTATCAGTTACGTGAATGACCAGTCTAACATAAAGAAATAAATTATGGACAAAATAATATGAAGTCATAATGATCATTTGCTGGTCATTCTCTGGTTGACATTATCTCTTTTGCTAATTTTACCTCTTATTTCAATTTTGCATTGTCATCATCACAAGTGTCCATGTGGTTGTATGAGAAAAAGACTGGTTCCTTGAATTCCTGCTATTTGAAGGGTTGAAACGTGCATAGTTCAAGGAAAGCAAAAACTCCTCTGTCTTGCCGAAGTAATTATTTAAACTTGCTCACCTAGGGCCAGTAACTTATTTAAGTGTCTACAGTTTATGTGACAGGCCAATCCAACCTAAAAACTTAAAATTATGATTAAAAAAATGGTAAGTCTTAGTAACCATCTGTTGGTTATTCCCTCTTTGCTGTTATCTTTTACTTTATATTTTTATGTATTCCATTGCCTGTATTCTATTTCAAACTGGAAAAAGTATATCTTTATGCACTGCCCATGGGATATATGTTTGACTGAAAAGTTGGAGAAAATGCTATTTTCTTCAGCTATACAATTGGCAGAAATAACATGCCCAACAGGGTTCTTTAGGACGTCGATTCTTGGCTAATTGTGCTGGAAAATTAGCTGTATATTTTCAAAAATTTGTAAGGACCGAATAGCTTAGCATCTTCGTCGTGTGGACGTTGGAGAATATCTGGTTATGAACTACTCATAGCTTAAGCACAATGTGGTCTCATGTGAAACACCCTGTGGTACAGAGATATCACCAGAAAAGTAGCTCTTTCGCAAGAGGGAGAATGTCAAAATGATATGCCTGAGATCACTATTAAGCTATTATACACCTTATGGAGTGGTCACCTTCTTAAACTGGAAGGCAGAGTCAAAGAATGTTCTAGTTATATGTCATAAAGTATACATGTGATTCTATCTAGCTCCAATCTGAGCAATCCATCTAAACTGGAGTAGAATTTTTGTTAACATTTTCGCTTTCATACATTGTCATGCATTAGGTCCATCATCCACCCTCTATGTTGTTTGAGCTTAAGTTTCACCTCTTGCAACGGACTTCTAGTGCATTTCATTTAATTCTAGTGTTCTTTCAATTGTGCAGTTATAGGGACAGCATTTGCCTTAAACATGCTGTTCAAGATACCAATATGGTGTGGCGTGCTGATCACAGGGCTGAGTACTTTGGGTCTACTTCTATTACAACAGTATGGGGTATGGATATATCATTCACATGCGATATCCCATTGTCAACAATGACAGGAACTTAGAGATTCTATTTAAATAAAAATATCTGTTTCTACAACCATTCTCTCTCTGATTTAACTGACATGAATTGCATTGACATTACAGGTTCGGAAACTTGAATTCTTGATTGCATTCCTTGTACTTACCATAGCTGTATGCTTTTTTGTGGAGCTTGGATATGCAAAGCCGGAGTCTTCAGAAGTTCTCCACGGGCTTTTTGTTCCTCAACTCAAAGGGAGTGGTGCTACTAAGCTTGCTATTTCCCTTCTTGGTGCTATGGTTATGCCGTAAGTTCAGATGGATGTTCTCTAGACTATTTGTGGGATAGTGATTCTATTATGTCATGTTGATAATTTTCACTCTCTTCAGGCACAATCTTTTCCTCCATTCAGCCCTTGTGCTTTCCAGGAAAATTCCTCGATCAGTCAATGGCATCAGAGTATGTTTCGTCTTGAAAGACCTTATATTTCTTCTAGTCCTTATAATGCATTAGCTTAATAATGCAGTGTCTGCGCACACACATCTACCTAAGAAAATAAAAACATAGAGATTTTGAATATCCTCTGCTTGTCGATGTTAGCTGTGAATAGTTGTGGCAAAATGTTTAAAAGAAAACAATTATCCACCCATATTATCTATTAAAAAATGGGTTGGATAATGAACTTTTTAGAAACGGGTCAAATATGGATAAGAACCATATTATCCACCTAGAAAATGGATAACCAATGGGTTCAACTTTTACATTTGTAAAACCTCAAATTGGGGGTTCCTCAAGTTTAGAAGACTAAGAATTCTCCCAAAGTGATCATATTCAAGAAGCCAATATCCATATTATTCGCCGCTTAACCCGTGTTTTATCCGTATTAAATATGAGTCGGATAATTTATCCGTTTTTTTTTCTTTACCCATTTCGACCCGGCCATATCCAACCTGACCCGTCAGTTTGCCACCCCTAGCTTTGAATCATGTAGCATCGTTCTAGCATTGATGCTTAGGGGTCATATCATGATTACTATAAACTTGAATAGTCATTCTGTCTGGAATACGTCCCCGGCCCTAATTTTATATCAATAATTTGTTAAGCCACTTGTCACTTCTTTTTCGGTGCACTAACTGTGTGGTTAGGCAAGTTGATGCTTGAGTTGGGTGGTCAACAACCTATAAATTGTATGGGTTACTGCATACGACATGCTTGACTTGAAGAGCTATCATTTCTTTTTCGAAGAGGACACCCTTAACGGTTTTAACCTTTTAATCTTCTTCTTATTTAGAACTTCTATATATGATTATGTTATAGGTTAGCTTGTTTGACAAAATTAGTCAAATAAATTATTTACAGGACGCATGCAGATATTATCTAATCGAAAGTGGTCTGGCTTTGATGGTGGCATTTCTTATCAACATATCAGTTATCTCAGTCAGTGGTGCCGTCTGCAATTCCTCAACTATGACCTCAGATGACCGGGAGAAGTGTGAGGACTTAGACTTGAACAAAGCCTCTTTTTTACTCAAAGTATGTGATATCATACTGTTAGATCATTTCTATTCACTTAAATAAAGCTACGTTTTTCATCCTTTATAAAAAATTTAAGTCTTCATAACAATGTTCATTTTACCTTTACTACTTACAGAACGTTTTAGGCAACTGGAGTTCCAAGCTATTTGCAATTGCTTTACTAGCATCGGGACAGAGTTCGACAATAACTGGGACATATGCCGGGCAATACGTTATGCAGGCAATCTCATACTATATCATTTGTTTCATCATTTCTGATATTCTTAATGACATGTGAAAGCATAACATGATCATCGATGTTCTACTTGTGTTAAGATCTAAAACAAAATAATTTACAATGTCTTGAATGATCAATAAGGGGGTTGCTCTTAATCAAAGCACATGTTACCTACTTATGTTATGTTCATTCTTATGCAACTAACTATGTGGGTGCCCTTACATCCAGTTTCAGTTGGTGCAGTATATACTCGTCTTTCCTCTTTTGTGGCCACCGAGTGTGATGGTTTTAAGTTATGCTTTTCATTGAAAAGAGTTTAAGATATTTTGGCTTACTTTCCGCCGTCCAACATAAACATTTAGATTTTAGAGGACTAAAATGTAGGAACAAGACAGACTTTTGATCTTTTCGAAGAAGTAACAAATTAATGCATACCATATTCCTTTCTTGGGATTACCTCGTTTTATAGAGAGGCTAATTTCCTAATTTATAAAAAAGCTTGAGTCATTGCTCTGTGACAGTCTATTTTTAACTGTATCCTAAAACTAGGAGAGGAATGAGTCTCTATAATCCATAACTTTTAGTTAAATAAAATAAGTGCTCTGTTTTGAAAACCTGTGTTGGTTAATCTAAAGGTGGTGCTTGATTGGTGGACTTGATGGTTAATATAGGTTAAATGAAAAATCAAAACTTTTCCTATATCTGGTGCAAGAGAGCCACAATGAATGTCATAAACTTCACAATATCAATGATCAATTGTCTTTTAATTTAAGTGGTGTAAAAAGTTAAAGTATTCAAAGTTGTGCAATTAATATTTGTTTCTTTAGTTTACACTTCTATTTTAATGTTTGTGTAGGGTTTTCTTGATTTGCGGCTGAAGCCATGGATAAGGAACTTCTTAACTCGTAGCTTAGCTATAGTCCCAAGTTTAATTGTTTCACTCATTGGAGGCTCTGCTGGGGCGGGAGACTTGATCATTATTGCTTCGGTAAAGTATCTTTACTCGAGCTTTTCATACAGTAGTTAGAAAACTGGCCATCGTTTGTAATTTTCTTTTGTCTTATGAAATTGGATAATGTAAACTTTACAAGTGGGCTCATCTGGTTTTCCACTTGCCTGATCTTGGACTAGGTTCCCTTACCCCCCAAAAGTTAAGAGGCCGTCTGAATCTGTTTGATATTGTGGATCTAAGTTTAAGACCACCACCATTTATGCCAGGTCTGATTAAATGTAAAACTTCAATATTAATTGACCATTTAATAGGGACTGCCATAATTTTGATAGTTAACATTGAATCTCTTAAAAGGACCATGGGTTGGGCTGACCATTGACTGGCTCGGAGTGGAACAAACATGTCATTTTTGAACTGGCACAACCCGATTGTCATTTTCTAGATGTTTCTATTCTTACTGTACAATCTTGGAATACACTTATAGAACCTTATTAGGGGAGATGAAAAACTGAGCAGCTAATGTTCTTGAGATCAAGAGTCGTGACATACTTAATTGAAGGTATAACAAATCCAGATTCTTGTATGTGTCCTTGTGTGTGTTTTTATTTCACCAGTTACTAAAAGGTGGTTTAGTGTTTTTCCATGGAGTTAATTCTGACCCACAGAGTAACTAAGAGAAGCTCTTTACTGGAGTTGATTATGACCTTCCATGGACCTATGCTATATCTTTTTAAGATCCCATAATCTTTCAGAGCCTCTCTCCTTTCAATTCATTTCTCCCTGCTCCACCCAACTCATTTTCCTGGTTGCACAATAGCTTTTATTTTTGATTGATCCATTTAGAGGAACCGTACAGACTCACAATTGCTATATTGCTACCATCGGTTCACTAGGTACTCAGTTCGGTGTAGAGGACTAACAATGAAGTTTATTGCTAATGACGCAAACATGTTATAAAATTGAGGTCTCAGTTTTTAGATGGCTGACAATGTTTCATGATATGTTCTAAATTGTTTATAAATCCAACTATGTTATTTCTATTCTGCAGATGATCTTATCTTTTGAGCTCCCCTTTGCTCTGATTCCATTGCTCAAATTCACAAGCAGTAAAACCAAGATGGGTTCACATGTAAATCCAATTGCGGTGAGAAATCATCCTGATGCACTTCTTTCATTCCTGAGTACCATCCTAGCACCAATGACAAACTGCAAGATTTTCATGCGTAAAAATAGTAATGAAAAGAATATAACTTAACACATAACAGCTAATTCCAACAGTGTTGCAAGAATGCCTGATTTTACGGTGTCAAGTTTGCGTCAAATGAAGCAGATGTTTAGTCTCTATTAGTGTAAAACTCTTGCTCTCTTGATCAGGATATTCAACTTCTAATACAGAATCTGCAAATATGGATGGCACAAATGCAGAATGTTGATTTGTTTTCATGAGGTTTATTTGTTGCATTGTGCATGTCGATTTGCATTTTATCATAAGTTTACATAGCATCAAACTGAAACACATTGGGTAACAGGAAAGAAATTTGGGAGTTCAACAGTAGGACAATGGGCTCTTTTTTCCTTGCGAACTAACTTAGGCCATATCGGCCAATCTCCTTTGTGTTAGTATTTTGAAAATCTATCATTTGTATATACAATATATGTTCTATGCCTATGCTTGACCAAATAGTTTTCTCTGCGTTGTTGATTTGTTTTATTTGTGTAGCTAATTTGTTATCTCGTGCATTAATCGCTTCCAATTGTAAAAGTACTAGCAAATATGGCCAAGCTTTGCTCCACATTGACTAAACAGTTTTTGCGCATAAAACTTTCTTCAGGTTTCAGCAGCAACCTGGCTAATTGGCACACTCATCATGGGAATAAATATATATTATCTAGCAGAAAAGTTGGTTACCTCTCTCAAGGATAGCCATTTAGGAAAGGCGGCTAAGGTTCTTTGTGGAATATTAGGCGTCTTGTGTTTGTTAGTTTATCTGTGCAGTATCTTATACTTGGCTATCCGGAAAAATAAGGAAAGCACGCACCTTCTGGCGCTTACAGGGCAAGAAGGTTTACAAGTTTCTGAATCAAACAATCTACCTAGAGAGGACATTCTGCGCATGCAGTTGCCTCAGCAGAGGACCACTAATTGACATGTTTACAGCAGGATTAGAGGTAGATACTGTTGTGTACAATTCACTTAGAACTCATTTCATCTTAACTGTTTTCCATAGGCATTATTGCCAATGATCCAGAGTTGTAATGTTAGAATTAGTTTTACCCATAGAGAGAGCTCTTGATGCCTCATGACAGGCTAAATATGAGAATAAAATTGGCTCTATTATCTATATTTCCTTAGTCTTTAATTTATGTGTTGAGTTTTGTCATAGTTGAATTCCTCAATTTCATCTCTTACTCTCTGTTTAACCAAGAATTCTCTCACGCACAAGGACTGCAAAGTATAGACTAGATTTGAGTGTCATGTTAAACCATAATATAACTATATAACACGAGAATTCTTTGATTCATTTGAACATGCTGACAAAGTGATCTCTGTCTAGGTAATTTCTTTCTTTCTTTTTTAATAAATTGAAGTACAGCTTCCTCTCCGTTATGCATACTTATTTAAGTATCTTAATTAGGAAAAATCTGGACTTTAAATTCTTTTCTTCTGATATTATTTATGTTTTATAGTAAGCAAGTGAGACCTATCACCTACGAGTTCACTATTAAGTAATTCAAGAGCCTCACATTAGTTTTGTAAGACATAAAATAAATTTTCTAATCAACACATAACTTATCTCACTATGCAGTGTTGTCTGCAATACCTCAATTTTGAAGTGCGACCTGAATAAAGCCTCTTTTCTACTCAAAGTATGTGATATCATAATCTTAGATCATTTCTATTCACTTAAATAAAGCTATCTTTTTTTATAACTTCTGAAGTCTTCATTTTTTTACCTTAATTACTACTTGCATAATATTTTAGGCAACTGAGTTGCAAGCTATTTGCAGTTGCTTTACTAGCATCAGAATAGAGTTTGATAATAACTAGGACATAAATATGTTGTGCAAGCAATCTCAAAGCCTCTTTTCTACTTAAAGTATGTGATATCTTATTATCAGATTATTGGTATTCAATTTAAAAAATACAGATAATTCTGTTCTTACACCCTCATAGATATCATCTTAATTCACTCCAGAATTAGTATATATCACGTTGCATTGTGCTAAATTCCCATATTATAAGGAATTTGCAGATCATAAAACTATAACACATTAAACAAAAAAGAAGTTTGAAAGTTCCAAAAAATATAGTAAAGAGCTCACTTTCCATGCTAACTAAATTGGGACATAGTGCAAATTTAGTATATATTGTTATAAAATAACAACTGTAAAGTAAATAAACTAAAGAAAGTATAGAGAGAAACTAATATATTATTCAACTTTCAAATTGATGTAAATAATAAACTGAAAACTCCTCTATTTATAGAAAAAAGGAAGCAGCTGTGACGCTTTTCAGGAAGCAGCGGCAGGACTTTTCAGGAAGCAGCTGCGAGGCTTTTCTTGAGCTGCTTGTAAGCTGTCTGCATGAGCTGCTCGCAACCTGCCTGTATAATAAGAAGCTACTGCAAATCATTTCAATGAGTTGCTTGTAACCTGCCTGCATCAATTGCTTATAAATAAACTTCAACAGCCAGGAAGATTATCTATAGTGCAGTAATTAATGGAAATCCACAATATAATATTTCATAACACTCTCCCTTGGATGTTCATTAAAAGATAATGTGTCTCATTAAAATCTTACTAAGAAAAATCCCGTGGGAAAAAAATCCTAATGAAGGAAAAAGACTACACATATATAGTAATACGTACTGCTAGGTGCCTCATTAAAAACCTTATAAGAAAAACCCCGTGGGAAAACCTCAGTAAGAAAAAAAAAGTGCATCGTGTATTTTACTCCCCCTGATGAAAACCTTGTTTCAAATATTTGAGTCTCCGCATTCCAATTTTGTATATCATCTTTTCAAAATTTGAAATTGGCAGAGATTTAGTGAATAAATCTGCTGGATTGTCACTTGAATGGATTTGTTGCACATCAATGTCACCATTTTTCTGAAGATCGCGTGTGTAATAATTTGGGTGAAATGTGCTTCGTTCTATCTCCTTTTATAAATCCTCCCTTCAATTGGGCTATGCATGCAACATTGTCTTCTTATAAAATTGTGGGTCTTTTCTCACATTCCAAACCATATTTTTCTCGAATAAAATAAATTATTGATCTCAACCATACGCATTCCCTACTTGCTTCATGAATAGCTATTATCTCAGCATGATTTGAAGAAGTAGCAACAATAGATTGCTTCGTGGAGCGCCATGATATAACAGTAACTTCATATGTAAACACGTACCCGATTTGATAGCTTTATGAGGATCAGATAAATAACCTGCATCAGCATAACCAACAAGATCTGCACTATCTTTGTTAGCATAAAACAAACCCATATCAAGAGTTCCCTTAAAATATCGCAATATATGCTTAATCCCATTCCAATGTCTCCGTGTAGGATAAGAACTATATCTTGCTAGTAAATTAATAGAAAATTCAATGTCAAGCCTTGTAGCATTAGCAAGATACATTAGTGCACCAATTGCACTGAGATAGGGTACTTCGGGACCAAGGAGTTCCTCATCCTCTTCTGGAGGTCGGAACAAATCCTTATTGACGTCAAGTGATCGAACAACCATTAGTGTACTTAATGGGTCGCTTTGTCCATGTAAATGCGTTTTTAGACCCTTTCTGCATAGGCAGATTGATGGATAAAGATCCCGCCTGCTAAATGTTCAATTTGCAGACCAAGATAAAGCTTTGTCTTTCCTAGATCTTTCATCTCAAATTTTTTCTTAAGATATTCAATTGCCTTTTGGAGCTCTTCTGGAGTTCCAACAAGATTTATGTCATCAACATAAACAACAAGTATAACAAATTCTGAAGCCATTTTCTTTATAAAAATGCATGGAAAAATGACATCATTTATATAACCTTCTTTCAGCAAATATTCACTAAGGCGATTATACTACATGCGCCTACCGTATAAAGATCTTTGTAATCTGATTGAGTACATTTCCCGATATTTTGGATATGCTTCAGGGATTTTCATGTAAATTTCATTATCAAGTGACCCGTACAGATAAGCTGTAACCACATCCATTAGATGTATTTCAAGCCTTTCACGTAAGGCTAAATTGATGAGATACTGAAATGTTATGGCATCTATAACGGGTGAATATGTTACTTCATAACCGACTCCAGGTCGTTGTGAGAATCCTTGTGCGTCAAGGCGAGCTTTGTATCTTTCAACTTCATCTTTATCATTCCTTTTCCGCACAAAAACCCATTTATGAACAACTGGCTTTATACCAGCAGGTGTTTGGACTACTGGTCCAAAGACCTCTCTTTTAGAAAGTGACTTCAATTTCGATTGAATTGCCTCTTGCCATTTTGGCCAATCAGATCTTTGTCGACATTCTTTGACAGTTTGGGGGTTCAAGATCCTCATTATCTTGCATAATGTTTAGTGCAACATTATATGCAAAAATATTATCTACCACTATTTCAGATCGATTTAAATTAATCCCATCACCAGTAGAACTTATTAAAAGTTCCTCACTCACTTGAGTCCCTCGGGTTCATTGATTTCTTCAGGAATCTCAGAACTAATCAGATCTTGGGTCTCTTCAAGAGATTCCTTCATAGTATTATTTTGATTATTTATTGATTTTCTTTTTCTAGGATTTCGATCCTTAGAATCCAAAGGCCTACCACGCTTCAGGCGTGCTTTGGGTTTACTAGCTCTCATGCTAGTAGATGGTCCTACTGGGATATCAATTCGGATAGGCACATTCTTTGTAGGGATATGTGACTTAGTTATCCTTTTCAAATCAGTAAATGCGTTTGGCATTTGATTTGCTATATTTTATAAATGGATGATCTTCTCGACTTCCTAATTACATATAGGGGTACATGTATCAAATGAGATAATGATGAAACTTTCCACACAATTTCTCTTTTGATTTCCTTTTTCTCTCGCCCTAATTGTGAGAAATTTGTTTCATCAAATCGATAATCTGTAAATCGAGCCGTAAATAAATCTCCCGTCAATGGTTCAAGATAGCGAATAATAGAGGGTTATTCAAACCCAATATATATTCCTAACCTTCTTTGTGGGCCCATCTTACTATGCAGTGGTGCTGCTATTGGCACATATACAGCGCATCCAACAATTCATAAATGGGCAATATTTGATTCATGACCAAAAGCTAATTATGACGGAGAATATTTATTATAATGTGTCGGTTTGAGACGAATAAGTGATGCTGCATGCAAGATAGCATGACCCGAAACAATAGTGGACAATTTTGTTTTCATAAGTAGTGGTCTTGCTATCAATTGCAGACGTTTAATAAATGACTCTGCAAGGCCATTTTGAGTATGAACATAAGCTACAGGATGCTCAACTTTTATCCCAACCGATAGACAATAATCATCAAAAGCTTGAGATGAGAATTCTCCAGCATTATCAAGACGAATAGACTTTATAGGATAATCTAAAAATTGTGCTCTTAATCAAATTATTTGGGCTAATAGCTTTGCAAATGCCAAGTTGCGAGATGATAGTATGCACACATGAGACCATCTTGAAGATGCATCTATTAGGACCATAAAATATCTAAACAACCTACTTGGTGGGTGAATAGGTTCACATATATCCCCATGTATACACTCTAAAAAGGTGGGGGATTCCATGCCAACCTTTATTGGAGATGGTCTAGTGATCATTTTTCTTTGATAACAAACATCACAAGAAATTTCATCATTTGTAAGAATCTTCAGGTTCTTTAGTGAATGCCCACTTGAATTTTTAATAAATCGTCTCATCATTATTGATCTAGAATGACCCAAACGGCCATGCCAAAGCACAAAAGTAATTGAATCAGTAAGCTTCTGGTTTACGATAGAGTGTGCTTCAACTATAATGATCTTCGAATAGTACAAGCCAGAAGATAAAGTTGGTAACTTTTCTACAATGTATTTCTTGCCAGAAATATTCTTTGTAATACAAAGATATTCCACGTTCATTTCATCTATTGTCTCAACATGATACCCATTTCGGCGGATATCTATAAAACTCAACAAGTTTCTTCGAGACTTGGAGGAGAACAATGCATTATCTATAATAAGTTTTGTTTCCTTAGAGAGAAATATAATGGCATTTTCGGAGCCTTCAATCAAACTTATATTACCAGAAATTGTTGAAACATTTGCTTTTTCCTTATGCAAATAAGAAAAATATTTCTGATTCTTGAATATGGCATGAGTTGTTCCACTATCAATTACACAAATATCTTCATGATTGGTCTTTGATCCAAATATAATTTGAGAATTATCCATATTCTTCAAAATGACATAAGAAAAATATATATTATAGTAAATATCATTATCAAATCATAACTTTTACATAACCATACTAACTAATACAAACAACAAAAATTTAAATTTCTACAGATGCATCAGCAATCAGATGACTTGTTTCTCCTTCTGGGAGTGCAAAGTAATCAGCTATATCCAAATGCATGAAATCAACATTATCTTCAGTAATAAAATTTGCTTCAATATTTTTCTTTATCTTCTTTAGGGAGGCTTGATAAAGCTCAACCAGGTGCTTTGGCGTACGACAGGTACGTGACCAATGCCTATTTCCTCCACATCTATGGCATGCATTTTCTGCATTTGTTGCTTGCACCGCTTTATACTTTTGTTCCTTCCTTTTCCACTGCTGGTGGTTAGGAAGGTTCTTTGGTGCATTATTATTACCATGATTAGATTTTCTTCCCCGACCACGACTGGGTCCACGACCTCTTCCACGCTTAGCTTGGTGGAAGTTCGTCTCATTCACTTCAGGGAATGGACAAGAACCAATTGGTCGACTTTCATGGTTTTTCATTAATAGCCCATTATGTTGCTCGGCTACAAGAAAATGTACGATAAATTCAGAATACTTTTTGAATCCCATCTCTCGATATTGCTGCTGCAGGAGCATATTCGAGGCATATAAAATGGTGAAAGTTTTCTCCAACATATCATGATCAGTAATATTATCACCACATAATTTCAATTGGGAAATGATTCTGAACATAGCAGAATTATACTCACTGATAGATTAAAATCTTGTAACCTTAAATGAGTCCAGTCATAACGTGCATGTGAAAGAATGACCATCTTCAGGTGGTCATATCTATCTTTCAAATTATTTCACAGTATGACTGGATCTTTAACAGTAAGATATTCCATTTTCAGGCCCTCATCGAGGTGATGGCGTAGGAATATCATTGGTTTGTCACGATCTTGGTTTGATGCCTGATTTTTGTCCTTGATGGTGTCTGCCAGACCTATTGCATCAAGATGAATTTCAGCATCAATCACCCAAGACATGTAGCTTTTTCCCGATATATCCAGGGCTACAAATTCAAGTTTAGAAAGATTTGACATTATTTAGAAAAAGAAAGTTCGTATCTCTGATACTTTCAAAGTATTTGATGGAGATGCAGAGTTTTGTGCTAATAACGTGTTATAAAATAACAACTGTAAAGTAAATAAACTAAAGACAAGTATAGAGAGAAATTGATATATTATTCAACTTTCCAACTGATGTACATAATGAACTGAAAACTCCTCTATTTATAGAAGAAAGGAAGAAGTTGCGAGGCTTTTCACGAAATAGCTGCAAGGCTTTTTAGGAAGCAGCTACGAGGCTTTTCTTGAGCTGCTTGTATGTTGTCTGTATGAGCTGCTCGCAACCTGCATGTTTAATAAGAAGCTGCTGCAAATCATTTTAATGAGTTGCTTGAAACCTACCTGCATCAGCTGCTTGTAGATAAACTTTAACAGAGTACTAAAGGGGTAATCTTCTTCAGGAATATTATCTATAGTGGAGTAAATATGGACATCCACAACATAATAATTTCATAACATATATCAATATATACCTCTGTTTATCTCTTATAATGGACTTCTAATGCTTTATANATATATATATATATATATATATATATATATATATATATATATATATATATATATATATATATATATATATATAAATTCTAACATTTTTTCAAATGTGCAGTTATTGGGACAACAATTTCTTTACACATGCTGTTCAAAATACCTATTGTTTGACCAAAAAGTATGAAACCTTTTGTTAAACTAATTAAATAAAAAAGTGATGGGTAAATCCTAGTTAAAGAAAATAAGTTCTAGATCTAACATGCGCTTGTATAAATAATACAGAATAACGTTTTAACCAATTTAATACAAATGGTGTTAAATGATGCTATCAAGAATGACTGGAGAGACAATAATGAGCAATAAATATATTAAATGACAATAAATATAAATAGAGAGAATGATTCACCCAAATATTGAATGAGGTGGATGATTCTTCTGTCTGACAATGATGTAAGACAAATGGATATTGGAATATATGAGGTTATCTCATATCTGATGTGAGAAAAGGTAAAATAACAGCAAATCGAATCCTTGTGGAAATGTAATATTTTGTGTTGTCTCCCTAGAGTCAACTTTTCACAAGAGTTCTTATCGGAATCAATATTACATGTGTTTTTCCCTACCTCTTCTACTATTTATATGGGATACTACCAAAAAACCCTAAAAAGGTACAACAAAAGTCAATGGAATATTCTCTTTGAAAATTTCAAAGCTACACTAGTCGTTATTCCTTTTCCTCCTGCTCGATCTCGGCCCTAATGGCTTATTCGGTGGCTCAATATTGTCGACCTCTGGTCTACCTCGACCTAGTCTCCCATGATGAACGATAATTCCCGCACTTGGCCACCTCTTGTGCTTCTGTTGTTTCGATTCTAGTGCTATTGACGGTTGTTTGCATCGATTCGATGCCGTGGTTTTCTATAGATAAGAAGAGGGAGGCCCTTTGGAGAAAAATTTACGTTCTCTGATTTCTCAATCCCGCACCCTTCTTCTTCTTCTTCTTCTTCTTCTTCCTATGTTCATATTTCCTGCAACTTCCATCATCACCATTTCTTCTACACTTCCGGCTCCATCGTATATTAGCAAAATATGACTAGCATATCTCCTAACCCCGAGGTGACCTCAGACCCAATTCCGTTGTCAGTGGTTGTGCCTTTTGATGGAGGGGAGGCCACTGTCATGGATGATGAAAGCTTCCCTACCGTGGAAGAAATCATTCCACGTAATCCGGGCTCCAGGTCGGTTTTTTCTTAGTCACCTGCGCATGACCCCGATCCCGTGAAATCCGAGATGGGAGCAACGCATATAGCCGCACTCAGGGCCAAATACAACATCCTTGCTCACGTTGACCTGGTTCCAACTGGGGACGACGTGATCCAGGTTCATCGTCCCAGGTATTGCACGTTTTACGCATACCCATTCCAAGTTGGTTACTCTCTCCCTCTTTCTCCATTGGTGGAGGAATTCTGCCGTTACTACGGCGTCTGCCCGACCCAACTCTCCCCCTACATTTACAAGATCTTCCTTATGCTGATAAAGTTTGCGGGGCTGGCCGACTACAAAATTCCTATCTGCCATTTGTTGCATCTCTTCGTGCCAAGCTTCCACAGGGGCACGATGATACATCTTCGCCACCGCGGGACCAAGGGGCTAGTGGCAGGAATGTACGATAAGGCGAATCATTAATTTGGTTCAACTTCTTTTTTATCAAAACCGAGCACGTGGTGGCGAGCCCCAACGGATTTCCCGAGCAGTGGAACTTTGCCTGTAAGTTCTTTTGTTGATTGAAGTACGTTCCTTCCCTTTTTTTTTTGTTTTGTGGCTTAAGTGTTCTCTTTTATTTTCGTGTAGAAGAGAAACATCCTCCTTCGTTGGTCGTCTATATTTGCAATTGCGCGGCCCAAGTATTTCCCCATACAGTAGGGATCTGCAACTGGGCGTCTTTCAATAAGATATTTGGACCCAAGCCTTCGACCGGTAAGTCGGGTTCCGTTCTTTAACTAATCCGACCTCATTACAGTCCCCATTTTTTTCTTACATTTTCCCCTTTGGTGTTAGGTCGAAGGGCTTCAAAAAAGGCTAAGGATCCCGTTCCCGCATTTCGCCAGGCAGGTGCCTCGACCGGGTCGCAATTTGTGCTAACTGAGTCCATACAGAATACTTCCTCTCAGACTCCGTCTTTGGGTAGGCCCGGCTGTCGGGCGGGTGCTTCTCAAGCGGAGACTCCGGCCTTCCCGGTATTGCATCTAGTAGACGAGTCTTCGCCGGGTAAGGAGGAAGTGGCACCTACTGAAAAGGCGGAGAGTAGATGTTGGCGGTGTGATTACGACCGTGGCCGCACCTGAGAGTGATGTTGTTTTGGTCGTGGAGTATGCACGTCCTTCAGTTGCGGAGACTGTTCTTCCACCAGAGGTCGCCGTGGAAGGGAGGAGGTCAGGGGCAGCCGAGGTCGCCATGGAAGAAGGGCGGTTAGAGGCAGCGGAGGTCGTGTCTTCATCCACCGGGGGGAAAGGGAAGAATGTGGTCATAGATGATGACGAGTCCGGTTCTGACATAGACCCCAAGGAGGTGCGGATATTCAATGAGGGGTTCACTCGGGTAGAGGTGAGAACATAGGGATCTACCCGAAACATCGTCATTACTTTAGACTACAATTTGTTAACTAACTCGGAGAGCGTGGTCCCAGCTTTGATTCCCCTCTACAAGGGCGCTGAGAATAGGAACTTGCAGACATTTAAGGATGACGACCTTTCGTTAGGCATCTCTAGGATGGCCCTGAGAGTAAGTTTTTTGTCTTTTTGTGTCCTCATATCTTTTCCTTTTCTTTACCTTGTTCGTCTTTGCTGACTGTTTTCTACCTGTTTATTAGACTCTCATTCTGAAGATCGAGTGCGCTCGTCAAGAAGAGAAGAGTAAGTCTCTCTATAAAAGAATGGAGTCCAAGTATAGGGAGTATTTGTACCAAGCATCGCGCATTGAGCAGCATACTCGGAGAGGATGGTCAGTTCCAGTCTCTTCGGGATGAGCTGAAATAGAAGGATGATGAGGTGAAGCAGAAGGACGATGAGCTCGTGAGAGTCATCGCTAGGTGTAGCGAGCTCAAAGGAACGTTGAGAGTCAAGGAGGACGAGCTTGAGGTGAGCAAAAGGGTGTGGCTGAGTGCGTCGACTTTCAGGCTCGGGTGGCATCCTTGCGGGCCGAGCTTGAGCAGGGTAAAGCTAGAGCCAATGGCTTGAGTGACGAGTCATCCATAAAAGTTCCGGAGTTGGAGAGAGCCGAGAAATCCAGGACGGAGGCTGTGGCAGAGGCGACGACATTAGTGGGTTCCATCCGTGTCCTCAAATTTGCATGGGAAAATAAAGTGGAGACGTCTGCGCTTATGGAGGGGAGACTTGAAGAACGAATTGGTGGCCTAGAGAGAGAGAGGTTTCGGACCCGAACGAGCATATTTCCGTCCTCAAGACCGAGAAGGCGCAACTACTGGCTCAACCGTCTTCATCCCATGTTTCCACTTATCCCGATATTCCACTGGATTTGTAAGAGAAGTGGGTTCATGCTGAGGCTCACCTAGACATATTCAGGGGCTTGATGACGGCCAGGAAAGCTTATGAGGAGAAATTTGAGGATGCTCGTGTTAAGGCACATGCAGTTCAGGACGCTTGTGGCTACGATCTCGGTACACCCAGGGAGGATGATGATGAAGATGATTTAGGCGGGCTATATCCAGGTGCTTGGTATGATGATGAATACTCCAATGGAGAGGGTTCTGGTGATGATGGCGATGGGGATTATGCTGACGAGTATCGTACTTGTTTTGTACTTTTGTTGTTCTTTTTCCCTTTTTATTTTGCTGGAGTTTGTTTGGCCCTTGTAAGATACCTTTTGGAACGATACTTTTGTTGTTCATTTCTGAGTTTCTTATTTTCCCTTCGAATGTTTTCCTCAATTGAATGCTTTGATTACAATCCGAGTTAAGCTGACTGTAAGTCGAGCTCGTGCGAGGTCGAATCGTTTCTTAATTAGTTCGAGCTAAGATTGTATGCAAGTGTCTTAATTAATTCGAGCGAGGTCGAATATGAGTCGATTCAAACAGGGTCAAATGTTGGCTTGTAATCAGTTCGAACGAGGTCGAATATGAGTCGATTCGAATGGGGCCGAATGTTGACTTTAAATTTAACTCGAACAAGGTCGAATATGAGTCGATTGGAGCGAGGTCAAATGTTGAATTTTAAATAGATTCGAACGAGGTCGAATATGAGTCGATTTGAGCGAGGTAGAATGTTGACTTTTATATTGATTCGAACAAGGTCTAATATGTGTCGATTCGAGGGAGGTCGAATGTCAACTTTAATTTGATTCGAATGAGGTCGATTCGAGCAAGGTCAAATGTTATTTCCTGGATTGGCGTAATGTGTAAACTTGGTGGAGACATGTGAACATCATGTATTTTCATATTTCGCTTTGTTTATACGTTCATTGGAGAAGTTTACATGTTTTTGCTCTGCTCATACATACATTAGAGAAGTCCGGTCTATCTAGTCCCTTCATTGGTTGACCTGGAGAAGTAGTTGAGAGGTTGAGCGATGAATTTATACTTCGAGATGCCCTCTTCGTCGCCTCGTTAAAAACCTCCCCGAGAAAACCCAATTGGGACAAAACTCGGGTGAGGGAAAAACAATACGACTTGGAGGACGTCTATCCTTAGAAGTTGAAGTATTTGAGGTGGGCGACGTTCCCGTTGTTTGGTAGTAATTTTCCCTCCATTCTTTCTAGTTGGAACGACCCTTTACTTACTACCGTCATGATTTTGTATGGACCATCCTAATTGGTCCCCAGTTTGCCTTCCCGTGGATCCTTACTCGCTTGTATTTTGGACTTGAGTACATAGTCCCCGACTTTGAGCGGCCTGACCTTGGCTCTCTTGTTATAGTACCACTCCACCTTTTGTTTTTGGGCTACCATTCTTACGTAATCCATGTCTCTTCATTCTTCGGCCTCATTGAGGTCTTGCCTTCTGTTTTCATCGTTGCTTGGCCCACTCTCGTTTGAATATATTAGGCTCCGTTCCCCGACCTCGATCGGTATCACTGCATTAGTCCCATAGACTAGTGAGTACGACATTTCCCCTGTTCTTTTCTTTGTCTTAGTGCGGTATGCCCATAGCACTCCCTGCAACAACTTTGGCCATAGTCCCTTGGCGTTTTCGAGTTTCTTTTTCACGATATTCAATATCATTTTGTTGGAGGATTTAACTTGTCTGTTTCTTGCGGGGTGATAAGGCATGGAAAGTATTCTTTTGATGTGCCATTTTTTTGAAGAACTCGGCGACCTTCTTCCCTGTGAAATGGGGTCCGTTGTCACAACTGATTTCTTTGGGAATGCTGAAGCGGCATACGATGTTCCTCCATATAAAGGTGATCACTTCTTGTTCGCGTATTTGGGCGAACACACCTGCTTCCTCCCATTTAGATAAATAGTAAGTTAAAACCATAAGAAATCGTACATTACCTCGTCCTGCAGGAAGGGGGCCGATGATATCTATTCCCCATTTGATGAAGGGCCAGGGCGAGGTGACTGAGTGGAGGTGCTCGTCCCAAGTTAGGTTAATAGTGCGTACCTTAATTTGGTCGATGGATGAGTGGAGGAGAGTGACTACATTCTCCTTTCCGATTATGCTTTTAGTGGCCGCCGCCAATTTGGCTTGGCCGTCAGCCTCGATGTTCTGTGCTCGAGGTATTTGGTCGAGCTGACATTCGTCGAACTTGGGTAGAAACTTACAAATTTCAGTCTGATATTTTTGTATCCTTTGTTTCCTGATTTAGAAAGTCCCTGTGACTTGATTGACGACGAGTTGTGAGTAACATCGTAGGACTACTCGTCGTATGTACTTGAGTGCCAGTTTTAACCCTACAGTCACAGCCTCATACTCGGCCTATTGTTAGTCATATCGGGACACCATGTGGACTGGCGAATTATCTCGCCTGTCGGGACCTCGAGTACAAGTCCCAGTCCAGATCCTAACACGTTGGAGGCGCCATCGGTCTACAGAATCCATAAGTTGTATGTCTTGGAAGAAGTACTAGCAGCTTACCTTTAGACCTTGGGCATTATTTTAGCACTGAAGTCGGCGACGAAGTCGGAAAGTACTTGTGAATTTATCATTGTTCGCTACTGATAGGTTATATCATGCTCGCTCAATTCAATGGCCCATTTACCAACCTACCCGACAACTCGGGCTTGTGTAGGACACTCCTTAGGGGAAAAGTTGTGACCACCAAGATGGGGTGGCACTGGAAATAAGGTTTAAGCTTTCGTGAAGCTACGACCAAAGCCAAGGCTAGCTTTTCGAGGTGGGGGTACCTCGTTTCAGCGTCGACCAAGGTCTTGCTAATGTTGTAGATTGGAGATTGCATACCTTTATTTTCTCGGACCATGATTGCGCTTACTGCAACGTCGGACACGACCAGGTCGATTAGGAGGCACTCTTCGGGTTCTGCCTTAGCAAGCAGCGGGGGAGAATATAAGTACACCTTTAGTTCTCTCAAGGCGTCGACACTCTCAAAATTCCATCAGAGTCCACTGTCCTTTTTGAGCACGCCGAAGAATTTGTGGCATCTATCAGAGGATCGTGAGATGAACCTTGATAGGGTGGCTTATACGGTTGGTCAGCTTCTGCACCTACTTGTTGCTGGTCAAGTTTTCAAGTATTTCCTCTATAGCCTTGATTTGGTCGGGTTAACCTTGATGCCTCTTTGCGATACTAAAAATCCGAGGAACTTTCTTGAGGTTACGCTGAAGGCGCATTTATCGGGGTTCAATTTCACTCCATACTGGCTGTGTATGTCGAAGGCTTCCTCAAATGGTCGATGTGATCTTCCTTTCTTTTTGACTTGACCAACATGTCGTTAATGTATACTTTCATGGTTTTGCCAAGTTGCTCGTTGAACATTTTGGTTACTAGCCTCTGGTATGTCACCCCTACTTTTTTCAATCCGAACGACATAACTCTGTAGCAGTACGCCCCTTGGTGGGTGATGAAAGTAGTTTTTTCCTGGTCTTCCTCTTCTATGAGGATCTGGTTGTAACCTGAATAGGCGTCCAAGAAACTTGACAGCTCGTGCCTTGCTGTTGCATCGATGAGCTGATCAATGTGAGGCAGTGGGAATGAGTCTTTCGGGCATGCCTTGTCATATCTGTGAAGTCTACGCACATTCGCCATTTCCCATTTTTCTTTTTCACCATGACCACTTTGGCGACCCATTAGGGGTATTTTGACTCCCTGACAGAGCAGTTTTCAAGTAATTTTCCCATCTCTTCACGGACGACATCATTTATTGTGGCGTTTAATTTTCTTCTAACCTGCCGTATTGGGGGTAAAGCGGGTCGACATTCAATTTGTGTGTTGATATTTCCTTCGGGATGCCCGACATATATGCATGAGAGAAGACAAACAAGTCTGCATTGTTAGTTAAAAATTGATGGAATTTAACTAGTTCTTGTAGTTTGTGGTCGATATAGGCCTTTTTGATGTGATCGCTCCTATCGAGCTGAACGGGGTCGAGGTCTTCCACAGTTGATCTCATAGACTCCACAACCTCGGGATCCCTAATGACATCTTTCCCTTCGTCGTCGTTCGTCCTCGACTTCGTTAATTGCCTGCTCCTTTGCTCTTTAATTGTTGAGTGTATGAGCAGTCTCGGGCGACGCAGTAGCATTCTTGGGTCGTCTGCTGCTTGCCACGAATGTTGAATACTCCCCACGGGGTGAGAAACTTGACGACCTGATGTAAGCTGGATGGGATGGACTTCATGGCGTGTATCCAAGGCCGTCCTATGATGGCATTGTATGTTGTATCTTGATCCATGATGTGGAACATAGTCTCCAGGGTGACGCCACCGGCTAGAACGGGTAATGTGATTTCTCCGGACATCCACTCAACTGCATTGTTAAAACCTGTTAGTGTAATGTAGCGTGGAACTATCTTATCTTCGAGCCTCATTTGTGTGAGAACTCGAGGGTGGATAATGAACGCTCCGCTTTCGTCATCTACCATAATCTGTTTTACATCAGTATCTAAAATGTGTAAAGTAATAACAAGGGCATCATAGTGAGGAAAGGTCAAACCGTGGGTATCCGACTCATCGAAGATTATACTTGCTTCGAGGTCGTCATACCGTTCATGGGTGATTGATCGCTTCAACTTATGGGTGGTTATGAAATTTACGTTGTTGATTGACGCCTCGTCACCTCCATTGATGATTAGCCCATTTTGGAACGCTGCTATAGCCATTCCTTCCAATACATTTGGGAGAGTCATTCTAACACGGTTGAACCGGGTGAGGAAGTCCTGAGTCCTTCGCCAGGTGAGGAAGTTCTGAGTCCTTCGCCAGGTGGCATATGCTTTCTTGGCCCCGGCGTGTGCGGTAATGAACTTGTCGGTCATTTCCTCAAATGTTTATATGGACCGCGTTGGCAGTTGTGAGTACCACGTCAGCGCTCCCCCGGTTAGGGTTTCACCAAAAAAATTCAGCAATATAGATGATACTTGCTCTTTGGCGAGGTCATTGCCCTTTACTGCAGTGACATAGAGGGTGACGTGATCCTCAGGGTCCGTTGTGCCGTCATATATTTTCAAGTATGGCGGAATCTTGAATGTTTTAGGTATAGCATGTGGTGCGTCCTCATCGATGTATGGTTGTTCCACGAACTGACTGGCGTCTCGTTTTGGTAAAAGCTTTGAGGCGTCTGGTATCTTGTCTACCCTTTCTTGGTGCTCCTTCATTTGTTCGCGGAGCGCTTTGTTCTCGTTCTCCATCTACTCCATTTTCCTTAGAATAGCTGTAAGGGTGTCGTTACCTGTATCATTAATGGAGTGAGTGAACCTGTTAAAGGCGGAGGGACGTGCTTCTCATTAGTAGTTGTTGTGATGTCGACTCGTGCATCCTCCTTGCTCGCCCTTTGGGCAGGTCTGTCGAGTATGCTGGTCAGTGTACTCGTTAGCCATGCTTCTAGTAGGTTTTTCACTGCTGGTGGTGCTTCCTCCGTTGTGGACGTAGAGACTCCTTTTCCATGGGAGGTGGTAACGCTGCCATGAGGAGGGGGTGAACCACTTCGCCTAGGGGAAGCGTTTGATGTCACGTTCTCCTCGTCTGCTCCATTAACCTCATTGATGGCGTTTAGGAGGTTAGCAGTAAGGCTTGCCACTACCTTCAATCTTTCCTCTCCATTACCTACCATGTTAGATTGTGCAAGTAGGAAAAATAAATTTTTGTGTTTTGCATTTTTTTTAGATCTAGAAAAACTATGACTTTGACTAGAAAATCTCCACAGATGGCGCCAATTTGTTTGACCAAAAAGTATGAAATATTTTGTTAAAATAATTAAATAGAAAAGTGGTGGGTAAATCTTAGTTAAAGATTATACGTTCTAAATCTAACATGCGCTTGTATAAATAATACTTTTAACCAATTTAATACAAGTGGTGTTAAATGATGCTGTCAAAATGATTGGAAAAACAATGATGAACAATAAATATATTAAATGACAATAAATGTAAAGAGAGAATGATTCATCCAAATATTGAATGTGGTGTATGATTCTTCTCTCTGACAATAATGTAAAACAAATGGATATTGGAATATATGAGGTTATCTCGAATCTGATGCGAGAAAAGGTAAAACAAACAGAATCCTTGTGGAAGGGTGATATTTTGTATTGTCTCCCTAGGGTCAACTTTTCACAAAAGTTCTTATCAGAATCATTATTACATGCCTTTTTCCCTACCTCTTCTGCTATTTATATGGGATACTCCCAAAAAACCCTAAAAAGAATACATCAGAAGGAATATTAAATGGAATATTCCCTTTGAAAGTTCCAAAGCTACACTAGCCGTTATTTTTTTCCTACTACTCGACCTCGGTCCTAATGGCTTACTTGGCGGCTCAGTCGACCCTTGATCAACCTCGACGTAATCGCCCATGATGAACGACAATTTTCGCATTTGACCACCTTTTTATGCCGAATTTTTTTTCGTCGGATTTTGACTCATACACCTGCTATATAGCACGGCTTGCTTATTACAGGCTGAGTATCTTGAGTTCTAAAATATATTTAGAAGTAGTGTTTTCTTCAATTCCTCAATTTTGCACTAAGATGATCAGGAGAAGTGTGAGTTCTTAGACCTGAACAAAACCTTTTTTCTATTCGAATATGTGATATCTTAGTTTCACATCATCTCTACTCACTTAAATAAGGCTCTTTTTTTTTTCTTTTTTTTTTAATCCTTTTTATAAATTTTACGTCTTCATGATGACTATGTTCTTTTCACCTAGCTACTTACGAAATATTTTAGGCGCAACAGGACTAGAGTTCCAACCTATTTGCAATAGCTTTATGCAGACTCATTTCTACTCAAATTAAGTGTGTGATATCATAATGTTTGCTCATTTCTATTCACTTGAAAAATTAATGTTACGTTTTTCATCTTTTTTATAATTTCTTAATTCTTCTTTTTTTTACCTCACTACTTACATAATATTTTAGCTAGGCAACTGGAGTTCCAGGCTATTTGCAATTGCTTTACTAACATAGCTGGGAAATACGTCATGCAAGCAATCTCAAAGCCTGTTTTCCACTTAAATTATGTGATATCACACTGTCAGATCATTGGCATTCAATTTAAACAACACAGATTTTACTCTTACACCCTCATAATAAATATCATCTTAATTAATTCTCTAGAATAAGTAGTATATGTCATGTTGCACTGTGCATGTTCCGTGAATTTTATAAGAAAATTCATCTTAGTATATATCAATATGTACCTCTGCTTACCTTTTGTAATGGATTCTAGTGCAGTTTTTAAGTTCCAGCGTTCTTTCAAGTGTGTAGTTATTAGGACAACAATTGCTTTAAACATGCTGCTCAAAATATCAATATGGTGTAGCGTGCGTAACTGCTTACATATCACAAGTTAAGTACCTTGGGTCTGCTTTTAATACAGTTTACAACAATATTATGGGGTATGGATGCGAAAACCCATGCTTGACACAATGAATATGAATAAAAATAAATTGATTATGGAATGGTCAATAATTACTTGTACATGAAGAATTTATTAAATTAATTTTATGTGACTACAACGATTCTCTCTCTAATTTAACTGACATGAAGTGCACTAACATTATAGGTTCGAAAATCAATTTCTACACCCAAGTATGTGATGTCATATTGTCAGATCATTATTATTCAATCAAATAAATTAAACAAATTATTTTATACTTCAATACCATACAAGAGGAGGGAGGGGAGGTATCCAATTTTTCGCGTGCACAGATTATAGAAAGATCTATTTCTTCTAAGTGTTCCTTAACTAACTATTGCTGAAATAGTAAATGTGGAAAGTAAAGAACACAAATACTTTTACGTGGAAAAAACCCGGATCAAAATGTGCAAAAACCACGACCTACTGCTCAATAGGATTTTTCCAAACACTCCACTAAATCACTGAGCCAAAACAATATTTACAAAACACTTTGTAAACCTAAGGATTAACTCTAATCTTGTTGTGGCAACCAACCTCTAACTGTTGCGACAACTTCAAGTTAACTCTAACTTGAATACTCAGAGTACCTATTACAATTGCCTCTAGATAAAGCTAAAAGGTACAATATGAAAATCACCTACTACAATTGAACTAGAATAAAAGATAAACACTTGGAACTAGTTCTTCTATCTGGTTCATGTAGCTTCAGGTTTTCACACTTGAATCACACACGAATTACTTGCAAAAAGCCTTGCTATTTTGCTCTCAATTCACGTTTAACTTCAGCTTTTGTGCGTGCTTCTAGAATGAGAACATCCTGCAATATATAGAGTTAATAGATGAAGAAACAATTAGAGTTCTAATGCTACTCTTCCTTGGTGGAAGAATTCTAGTTGTTCTGAACTTCTAACTCCTCACTTATCTTGGATAGTGTTCTTTTTGAGTAAGGAGTCCTTATCCTTATCAATTATGCAACCTACTCGATAAGGAGATATCAAATATACCAAGTTAAACTTATCTCATGTGCATCACATATGCTCGAATCTGCCCGTGTCTGTGTACACAGGGGATGGACCTGGTTCATGCTTGAGCTTCCTTTGTCAATCTTCAAAACAAACCTTCACTTGAGCAAAAAAAACATTAGGCCCTGTTTCAACTTAGCTCAACATCAACCCGATGTTAGAAACATTTTACCTTTTTATCACTTATCATCAAGGACCAGGTTCATTAGGTTATAAACATCATTGTTCAAAGTGAAAGCACAAACCTTTTTCCCCTTTTGGTATCATCGAAAAGTTTCATAAACAAGTAAACCAGATTTTAAAAATTACTCATGGCCACTGGGACTTCTTCAAATACAATCATGGATTAATCATCATATATCAAGCTAAGGATATTAATCATCAAAGAAAAATAAACAAACAGTTGGAGCAAAAGACAGTGACTTTTATTAATGATTGATAAGATCCTACCACAAAGCATAAAAAGAAATTAAAATATTGGAAACATGAGCAAAAGCAGCAAAAAATCCCGAACTAGGTCACTAGTTGATCTACACTAGGCTAGGAGGATTAAGGCTGGGAAGGACCAGGTGCTTGGTATTTAGCTTGGAGTAATTTCAGCATATCCTGAAGAATGCTATCATTCTTCTCAATTTCTTTTGCCAGCTCAGTTCTGAGAGCATCTCTCTCAGTCTCTACCTCTACCAACCTCTTCTCCAGCCTCTCAATTACAGCATCCTTAGCCCCACTTTCTTGCATCAAGGATCGCACTTTGCTATTCACTGGTACCTTCTTGGATAAACCAGGTTCTTTTGGTTTAGATTTCATAGTCACAAGCAGTCAGAGTATTTTCCCCAAAATGATCCTTGCTTGTACAAGCCTCTCATTTCTTTATAGGTACCTTGAAGTGTGCAAGTACAGTCGTGAGAATAAAGTCGTATGGAATGACATGAGTCTTGGTGCCATTTAGAACCCTATCAAGAAGCTGGATTATAAACCCAAGCCAATTAATCTGCCTCCCACTGTCCAAACATTCCATAAGGACCAAGTCCATGAATATGGTATTGTGCCTCCTTTCTTCACCGCACCAACTCCTTTCCTGCCTTGGCAGCATACATTTGTTTACAAATTCGAACAATACTTTATGGGGCGGCTTCATCTCACTCTTGTATACAGCCTTGGGCTCAAGTTCCTCTTCATTGTCACTGAAGTTTCTAGTAATGACAAGGGTAGTAGGAAGATTCTCTAGGCTTGGCCACTTGACCTTCTTATAGTCATTGTACCCTTCAGCAGGTACAACCAAAATCTCCCCCAGCTCCTTCGCATCAAAAGTGACTTTCACTCCTTTCACCACACTGGTGACTCTTCCATCTTTTACCTCACAATTGGCCATAAACTCTACAATTTCATTTATGACCAACCTGTCATCCATCTGAAGGACCATGTCCTTCTAGCCTTGCAATTGTAACTTTTCCAAAATCAGCACTATTCCTTCCTCCTCCAAGTCCCTAAGAAGTCTACCTTTCAAGATAGTTCTCTTTCCAAACTTGTCCATCTTGCCTTTATCAACATCAGAATCATCTTCTTCTTCCTATCCACTCCATTCTTTTTCCTCCACCATTTTCACTTTTCTTGATTTCACAGCAGACCTGGTTCTTTTTTCCAAAGTGGATGGTTCAGCAAACTTTGACCCTAAAACAGACTTCTTAATGGAAGTCTTGGCTTTCTTGGCTTTAGGAGTCAGAACCTCCACTTCTTCTGTCTCATCTTCATCTCGAAGGACCAGTTCCATCCCATCAATGTCAACAGCCTCAACAGGCTCACCCATCATTTTCCTTCCTTTAGCAACTGTCTTTCTTCTACTTTCTTCTAAGGCTTTCTCTAGTTCTGCCTCATTCTGGTTTTTTTGGGTTCTTGTGGCTCTTCCTCTTGTGGGAGTAATTTCAACAGTGACAGAAGGGGAAACCTTCCTTTTCTTGTTTGCCCTAGCAGTGCCAGGGGTTTTAGCCTTTGAACTTCCTTTCTTCTTTGGATTATTAATCTCAGTCACTCTTTTCAGTAGGTCTGCAAGGGTTTCCTATTCAGACAGAACAGGTTCATCTACATTTTTCCCAAGTTGAACTGGCCCTTCAGCAACTTCTCCAAACCCACTTTCCCCTGTTTTCCTCACTCTCTTCTATTCTAACAGATTCCTTTTCCCAAACAACCATTGCACCTATTTCTTTGGTTAGATTAACAGGAGTGGGTGAAGAATCAACCACTCTTTTTCTCTTTCCCCTCACAACACTCCGAGCACCCTCACTCTCCTTTCCTTTTACTTTTTCATTTTTACCGCCAACTCCTCCAGACTCTGTAGTTTCAACACCTGCCATAGCTCCTACCAGTACAAACCTATTCTCCACATTTGTAGCAACTTTAGAAATTATTTCAGGAGTAA
The DNA here is from genome assembly GCA_005239525.1 of Nicotiana knightiana. Lineage (NCBI taxonomy): Eukaryota > Viridiplantae > Streptophyta > Magnoliopsida > Solanales > Solanaceae > Nicotiana > Nicotiana knightiana. The sequence continues at coordinate 144,369 of ML369687.1, read as the reverse complement.
CTTTAGGGTCAGATGATACCTGTTCAGTGTCAGAAGAAACCGTTTCTTCCCCCTCAATAGCTGACTTAAATGAATCTTCAGAATTCTGGGGTTCCCGGACCTGACTATTCTTCAATTGCTTATCTAATTTCTTAGATAATTTTCTCCCAGCCATAGTCTTGCAAGCAAGAGTTTTAAACTTTCCCTTTTTAGCCAGAGGTGTGGTTGAAGGTGTGATAGATGATGTGGGTGTGGGTTCCTTTGGTGGGGATGAAGGGTTTTCAGAGGTGTTTGCCATTTGTGAGTTTGGGATATGAGTTTGTGTGAGGGTAGAACAAGAGAGAAGTTTGAGAGAATATTGACGTCATGAAGGTTTAGAAGTGAAGAAACAAATAACTCCTAATTAATATAAAGTGGTGGAGTTCAATTGAGTAATGGATGCGTTGCAGAAGTCTAATCAAACTGCAAATCAGTTTGAAAAGACGTTCAAGACTATCTCTAGAATCTAGGCACTTAATGTGGTTGGGATTTTTTTGAAACAGATCTGGTTCATTTTGTAAAAAATATGTCCATAAATGGATTTGAAATTAGATGGAACTCTCCTTTTAATCTTGATCCAAATATAGTTATTTCAAATTATGTAAAGTGTAGAATACATACCGGGTAATCTTGATGAACCAGGTTCTTCACTGAGAAATCTCTTTTGTAAGTCTAAATTTTTCAAGAAAATAGAAAAGATATCATTAGAGATTAATGAGTCATTTTAGCACATGGCACAAGATCATACTATTGAAAGTATGAGATTGAGCAAAATCTAATCTAATAATATACAAAATTTTCAAATTTTCTATCTAATTTTTTTTCGATTGTGAATTTTGAACTGGTCCTTTTAGGTGATCTTAATCATCCCTACATGTTCCTTTCAAAGTGATCTTTGCTTAGAGATTTTGTGAAGATGTTAGCTATTTGCTTCTCAGTAGCACAAAATTCCATAGTGATCAAACCCTTTTCATAGTTGTCCCTAAAAAAGTGATGTCTAACATCTATGTGCTTAGTTCTCTTGTGATGAACCAGGTTCTTGGTCATACTAATTGCACTAATGTTATCACAAAAGATGGGGATACAACCAACATCAATTCCAAAGTCCATTAATTGTTGTTTGATCCACAACAAATGAGCAGAACATGAAGTAGCAGCAACATACTTAGCTTCAGCAGTAGATAAGACCACAAAATTTTGCTTTTTGGTGGCGCAAGACACAAGACATGAGCCAAGAAAGTTTGTCATGCCTGAGATGCTCTTTCTACCCACAAGAAAACCTACATGATCAGCATCAACATATCCCACTAAATTGAAATTACTACCTTTTGGATACCATAGACAAAGGTCAGTGGTGCCTTTTAGGTATCTCAAAATCCTCTTAACAACAATCAAGTGAGACTCCTTTAGATTTTCCGGAAATCTTGCACAAAGGCCTACACTAAAAATAATGTCAGGTCTGCTAGCTGTGAGATACAACAATGAGCCAATCATTCCCCTATACAACTTCTGATCAACAGATGAATCAGGTTCATCTATATCCAACTTTGTAGCTGTTGCAATAGGAGTGTCAATTTCCTTGGAATCTTCCATTTTAAACCTTTTAAGCAACTCTTTTACATACTTATGCTGATGGATCATATTTATATTTGAATTTTGTTTTAATTTGTAAGCCTAAAAAGAATTAAGCTCACTCATCATGCTCATTTCAAATCCACCCCCATTAGTTTAGCAAATTCTTTACTTAACTTATTAGTGGTTGCTCCAAAGATTATATCATCAACATATAACTGAACTACCAAGATATCTTCACCTTTTTTTTTCAAGAACAAAGTATTATCAATTTTACCTTTCTTGTAGTCACGCTCAAGCAAAAATTTTGATAATCTTTCATACCATGCTCTTGGAGCCTACTTGAGCCCATAAAGTGCCTTGTCAAGTTTGTACACATGATCAGGACATTCCTTGATTTCAAACCCCCGAGGTTGCTTGAAAAATACTTCTTCTTTTAGATATCCATTGAGGAAGGCACTCTTGACATCCATCTGATGGAGAGTGAAATCCATGTAAGCAACAAAGTCTATGAGTAGTCTTATTGCTTCCAACCTTGCAACTGGAGCAAAAGTTTCATCATTGTCTATGCCCTCCTCTTGACTATATCTTTGAACTATCAATCTTGCCTTGTTCCTTATAATTGTTCCATCTTCATCAAATTTATTTTTGAAGACCCATTTTGTGCCAATTACTGATATGTCCTTGGGTTTTGGTACCAAATGCCAAACTTGACTCCTTTCAAATTGGTTGAGTTCATCTTGCATTGCATTTACCCAGTATGCACCTGCAAAGCCTCAACAACAATTTTAGGTTCAATAAGGGATAAGAAAGCATCAAAAGTATAAAGATTCTTTAATGAAGATCTGGTTTTAATTCCAGAGGTTAGATCAGTGATTATGTTCTCAATGGGATGAGAACTTTGATACTTGTAAGATTTTTGTTGTTGAGGAACAGGTTCATGGACAGGTTCCCTTAAGGTTTGAGGATCATTTCCTCTTTGTTCTATTCTCCCTGTATTATTGCCCTCGGTGAAAGAACCTGTTCCATCACTTATTCCTTCCTCTAGTGCAGCTTCAGTCTGGGTTGTGGTTTCATCTGAGTTTCTTACCAGCCCAATTGCTTCATCATCATGTTCCTGCCTCTCAGAAAGAATTTTAGTTTCATCAAAATCCACATGAACACTTTCTTATACACACATAGTTCTTTTGTTATAGATCTTATAATCTTTTCTATGTGAAGAATATCCCAAGAATACTCCCTCATCACTTCTAGGATCAAACTTACCTAGGGAGTCTTTACCATTATTGTTCACAAAGAGCTTGCATCAAAATGCCCTAAGATGGGATATGTTTGGTTTTCTCCATTTAATTACCTCATAGGGAATCTTTTCTACAAAAGGTCTAGTCATGCACCTATATATGATGTAGCATGCAGTATTTACAGCTTTTACCCAGAAGCTATGGGGCAGTTTACTAGAAAGAAGCATAGTCCTTGCCATATCTTCAAGTGTCCTATTCTTTCTTTCAACTACTCCATTTTGTTTTGGAGTCCTAGGAGCAGAGAAACTATGATCTACGCCATGCTCATCACAAAATTCAGCAAACTTAGCATTTTCAATTCAGTGCCATGATCAGACCTAATTGATGCAAGTTGATTACCTAGTTGTTTTTGAGTTTTTCTAACAAAAGAAGTAAACATGTCAAATGCTTCATCTTTATATGTTAAAAACAAAGTCCAAGTAAACCTAGAGTAATCATCAACAAGCACCATTACATATTTTTTACCACATTTGCTCAATGTTCTCATTGGACCACAGAGATCCATATGGACCAGTTCCATCGTCCTGGTTGTGCTTACCATTTTCTTGCATTTAAAAGAGGATCTTACCTGATTCCACCTTGCACAAGCCTCACAGACTTTATTTTCCTTGAACTTGATGTTAGACAACCCTATCATCAAGTCCTTGGAGACTAATTTGTTGAGTTGACTCAGACTGGCATGTCCAAGTCACTTGTGCCAAAGGAGGGGATCATTATCCAACACACTTAAGCAAGTGAGTTCATTTTATAAAAGTGTGGACAGATCTACAATATATATTTTGTTCAATTTTTTTCCTTGCAAAACAATCTTGTCGTGGTAAGATTAATCACAAAATATTTGGTAGAGGTGAATGCTACCATATTACCTCTATCGCACAATTGTGATACACTTATTAGACTATACTTTAGGCCATCTATCAAGTAGACATTCTAAATAGAGTGAGAATCAGTCTTACCTATCTTTTGAACCCCAATGATCTCACCTTTATTCCCATTTCCGAAGGAGACATTACCTCCTTTGAGGTACTCAAGTGAAAGGAGCTGGTTCTTGCTTCCTATCATATGCTTTGAGCAACCACTATCCATGTACCATATTTGGCTGCTCCCCTTCACTTGGACCTGCAAAAGAAAATCAGGGGTTAGTCTTAGGAACCCAAACTAGTTTGGGTCCCTTTCTATAGGCAAAAGGATGAGTCAAATTCTTTTTAGCCCAACTTGGTAGATTATTCTTCCCTTGACCAAATTCTTTGTTCTTTTGACTTGGCTTTTCTTTTGCAGTGCATTCACTTTTATAGTGACAGTTTTATCACACTGAGTGCAAATCTTGTTCTCAGGAAGTGTGAGGTACTTTCTTTTGGGATCCCATTTAGGTGGAATATTCCCAAAGTCAAGTCCTCTTTTGTTGCTACTATGATGTTCCTGTAGCCATGAAAGTGCATCGGAGGACCTGTTCCATTTACAAGTTCTGTCCAGCTAATGGTTGACCTTGCTTAGATCCTCCTTAAAAATTCTTACCTGCTCATCCTTCTTATACAACTCATCTTTTAGTTTACCTACATTTTTTTGTGTATTATGCTCCATATTATTTGAGCAAGAATAAGTCTGCATGGCAGGTAGTATAGAAAACAAAGCCCGTGGGTAGAATGGTAGTCGAAGATGCATTAAATGTGGCGTACCAGAATGACATTTCAAATGTTGAATCAATAGTGGATGATGAATTAGCAGATCAATTGCAGCATAATGAAGGGATATATGAAGAATTTGATCCTTCTGTCCTTTGACCAAATAAGGACGAAGATAGATGTGTTGAACATTAAACAAGTGATGAGGAAGAATTACTAGATGAAAGTGAAACAGGCGATGATAAAGACTTAGATGATTACTATGAAGATAGTGATGATGATTGACTTGTTATTCTTTTTAGGTTGTTCTTCCTTCAATCATTTAATATATTTGAAGAATTTTTGTATGTTTTCTTATGACATGTTAAGCATTTTATGCTATTCCTTTAATTATCTATTACTTTGCAAAATTATTTTATATTTTTATGTCTTGTTTGGTCGTTTATTTATTTTTTTAGTCGTTTAATTTGTAGAATAATTATTTTATATTTACTGTGACTTGTTGTATTTTTTGCTTTGTATATTATGATTATATTACAGATAAGGCATCTAAGGGGAAGGAAAAATTGAAATCTAGGAAGAAAAATAATCCGTTCCAACTTCCTCAAGTATGCCACATATGAGTCCTCCTCTTCCCATCCTCCTCAGTTGACTTCACTGCCATCTATTATGTTCATTATCCCCGCTCCGTCTAATTATTAAGTTCATTATTATTCTATGTTTTCCAAAAGGAAGTCAAAGTAACATTGTTTTTAACTTTGTACCCACACCTTCGATACCACTATCTTCATCGGGATTTCATAGTAGTCAGCGTGGTGGCTCATCAACTGCTGCACCCCCGAGCTTTTATGGTAGTTAACATACTGGCTCACCAGCTGTTGCACCCCGAGCTTTCATGGTAGTCAGATGAGGGCTCACTAGCTGCTGCATCTCCGAGCTTTCATGGTAGTCAGCATGATGATTCGTCTTTTGTTGCTTCATCATTTTCCAGTCCATCATCATTATCTATTCCCAGCATATCTAGGTTATTGGAGGCTCTCGCCCAACTACATATAGTGTTGCTTTTGCACCATCTAGTAGACGCAGGCAGAATATTGGAGGGGATGTACAATTCGATAATTATAATCGATTGATAACCGTCCCCTACGAGGATGGGTAAGAAGGTTCTTATACTAATTTTAAGTTTTGAATGTACTTTTAGATATATTAACATTAAGGAATATTTATTTATAATTAAAATTTTTAAAACTTTAAGATGTTTATTAATTATATAAATTTAATGCGGGTTTTGCCATCCTTTCAGTCTACACATTTGGTTGTGGACTCTATGAAGCTATTTTATCATGAGCCGTGGAATTCTTGGAGACAGATACCGTACAACATCAGAGAGAAAATGTGGAATCAATTTAGGGTAAAAATTGATTATATTTATTTAATAATTATCGTCTTCATCTAATGTTACTTTTTTATATTGCAGACAAAGTGTACATGGCATCCTTAGCATCAAAATAAAATAAATAATATTTTCGAGAAAAAAGGCTGCCAAGCGGATTAAAGATACTCTATTTGCTGCTCGAAATGCTGGTAAAATACCGGAGTGGTTAAGAGAATATGTTTGGGATAAACTTCTTGAGAAATGGAATACCGCAGAATGGAAGAAGAAGAGTGAACACGCAAAGGCAAATCTTGCCTCTAGTAAAGGTGGCTCGTTGCACATAGGAGGTTCGATTAGTTTTGCGGCCCATAAACTAAGATTGGTAATTACTTATAAACTTTTCTTAGTTTTACATATAAAATTTTACGATTGTAATGTCTAACTCATACTTTTTGTTATGAAGGAAAAGGAAAGAGGGCGAAATACGAGTCACGCTGAGGTCTTCCAGGAGAACAAACTGAATCTGGTGATGAGGATGAACAAACTGAATTTGATGTATAGTAGTTTAGGTGTGGTGTTTTGGTTGATTGGTAAACTTGATTGTGAGAGACAACATTAACTTGAATGTGGGCTACTATTTGCATGTTTTTATGCCAATATTATTAGATTTAATAGTTGGTATTGTTGGTTTAGATTGTGTTAATGGTTGGTATTGTTGATTTAGATTGTGTTAATGGTTGGTATTGTTGGTTTAGATGTTATATTTGTTGATCGGTTGTTGGCGTTATTTTATTGTAATAGTTTGACAGGTGGTGTAGATCAAAATTGACAGAATTTTGCCTAGCTTTACAGAAAATATCGACTGATTTCTGATGAAAACAATCGGACAGAAGCCTAGATTTTACCAAAATCTCCCAGATTTTCGACTGAATCAGTTGGAATTTTTTTTTTTTAATAATTAATATTTAACAGTTTTCGACGGATTCCGTCGGAAATTAAATAAATTTTATTTTTTAATTATTAATTTTCGACCGATTCGGTCGGAAATTATATATTTTTATTATTTAATTTTAAATAAATAATTAATTTTATTTATATTATTACGACCGATTCGGTCGGTAAAATTCCGACCACTTTGGTCGGAAATTTGAAAATATTTGGTCGTCTGACCTTTTTGATCGTTCCGACTACTTTGTTTAGAAATCACTGACGGATTCAGTCGGAAATTATTTTCTGGCCAACTGTTTTTCGTCCGGCCAATTTCGTTCAAAAAGTAATTAGAAGTTTGTGATTTCCGATCGTTTTGACGGTCGTAATTCTGCCATTCTCCAGTAGTGAGATTACGTTTATTTTCTAAATTTGTAGGTTACATAAATCCTTTGTATGATCGATCTGATCCACTCTATTCAGGTCTTTTGCATTTCATATTAACTAATTAATCCTAGAAAAGTAGTTAATATTGCTGCAACAATAACGTTTAAACTTTTAATCTCAATTAGTTATTGGCACTGCATGCATGTATAGTAATAACAATTAAAATGCTAATCTCAATTATTTTTATTTGATATATCGATAATAAAAAAATACTATACCGCAATAAGTAGAATTTTGAGTAAAAAGCTTAAACTCAAAAGGTAAGTTCATATAGTAAAAACATTAATTCCTGGTTACAAGTCGCTTGTGGCATTTAAACTATAATATGCACCACAATATCTGAGTAAAACTAACAATAATACGAACAGTACGAACATTTCCACATAGTAATATAGTAAAACGGAGCACACAGGTAATTTTTTTCTTTTCTTTTGGTACACAAAAAGGCAAAGCAACGGCATCTTTTTCTACTGATGCCCGCCCCTTAATATAATATCTGTTAGGAGCATCAGAAGCTAAGACTTAATTCGAATAAATTCATCGTTTTGTGTAGGAACAGGAAGATGACCTTTCTCCTGCAGGCTCTTCACCGTCTCATATAAGCACTGTTTCACCGGTGTAAACTCCAAACCCAAGTCCTTTAGCTTTTGGTTCGTGAATTTGTATGGTTTTGCCCTTGGCCTAGTCTCATCCGAGCACCTGATTTTTTGTATAATAAGCAAAACCAGGATTTTACATTTTGCAAAATGAATTAATAATCATTGCTAACAACAACATTGCAATTTCAGTTTAATAATCATTAGAGATGATTGTAATTATTAAAAAAGAAGTCTAGGCCCGTTATTGTTGACACTAAAGCTTCCTGTGCATACTAATGTGGGTAAAGTTAAAGGAAGAACTGGGGCCAGCCAAGATTGCAGTGTCGTACGTAGTAGGTAAGGCGAATCCAGGTTCAGAAATCTTGCTCGAACCATACTCGAATGTTTGTAAATGGGTAGTGAGTACTTGTATCTATAGCATCAATGCTTAGGTCAAATTCTTTACTGAAGTATATAATAGCATGTTTGTCAAGCTTTTTTCTTGGTCAAAAGTATTTTTTTTTGTCAAAAGTGTTATTTTTCAAAGGTAAGGTGCTTGGCCAAGTTTTTTGAAGGAAAAAAAATACTTTTGAGTAGAGGCAGAAACAACTTTTAAGAAGCAAAAAAAAAAAATAGTTTCTCTTATATCACTTTTTTGAAAAGCACTTTTAAGAAAAAATACACTTAGAAATACTTTTTAAAAGTCTAATTAAATATTAATTGTTGCTCAAAAATACTTTTCAAATTAATTAAAAAAAATACTTATCAAAATAAAAAGAATTTAAAAACTTGGGCGAACATGCTATAAATATATAGCATGACACTATAAATTATCAGTCAGGTATACCTACTGACACATCATAATTTCGACCAGAAGAAAGTACCCTTTTTAGGCATAAAGGTTCTAGATATATATGTAGTACATTTTGAAGCGCATTAATTATTAGCTGGTACCAAAGTTTTCAAATGAATTAACTCCTGAGAATTGAAAATTGGTAGGAATGCTTGAGAACGTGCCAACAGGTCTCATCCTGCCCTTTCCAAGAATATTAATGTACTAACTTTTAACGAGGAAAATTCACCTACTTCTAAACAAACTTTCGGAATATGGAATTTTAAAAGTAAAATAAATCAGAATTGTTTAGGCACTAAGGTTAATTAAAATTTTGCTACTCCATAGATTTGGGAAGTGAAATTACTTGGTGGGGATTGGATACTCCGGGAAGAATTTGGCAAGAATTTCAACCACATCGCCGCGATGAAGCACCCTCTCAGCACAGATATAACGGCCAGATGCAGAAGGAGTCTCAAAGAGAAGTATGTGGGCAAGAGCAACATCTTTAACATGCACATACGCCTGGGTTGAATTGGCATAAGTTTTAGCAGAGCCAGTGAGGTACTTGAGAATGTGAAGAACACTCGCATTCACTGTTGCTTGCAGCAATGGTCCAAGCACCAACACTGGATTGATCACTACTAAATCCACTCCTTTTTCTTTGGACACTTGCCACGCTCTTTGTTCCGCTATCGTTTTCCCATAGCAATACCAATTCTGCAAAGTCATAACAATAGTTAGGCTGTATGAATTGGTATGGTCAAGTATCATTTTCTATGAAAAAGAAGAGCAAGGTATCCCGCGTTCATGCATGGTCTTTTACCAAAGAGTGTGACTTAGACAAACTACTAATTTCTATCCATTTCCAATTTCTATACTTGTGGATGTATGTTATTGTTTATAGATTAATGAATTATTTGGCAAAATGAAAGACCTTAGTATTCTTGCAGAAGTCAAGATCACTCCAGCAAGTTTCATCCACAATTTTATCTGGAGCCCGGTTGGGGTCCATGTAAACCGCCCCTATTGACGAAGTAAACACAACCCTCTGCACTTTGGCTTCTGCTGCTGCTGTTACTACATTCTTTGTCCCAATTACTGCTGGCTCCACCATTTGTTCCTTTATCAACCAAAACAAAGAGAAAAACAAAAACCGGATTATCCTCGACTTTGTATGGACATATTAGTGGAAGTGTGGAACTAAAAGCTAAAGCAAATTTGCTACTACTTGCTTGTGCACCACCTTCCACGTGTTAGGCTGTTAATTAACCAAAGATGAATAGGCGTGGACCCCCCACTTACATATACAGTCTCCCCATGTTTTTCTAGATAAATCTCAATCAACCACCATAAGGGAAGGAAGAATCCTAACCCACTGAAGTTGATTGACTATAAATAAACTTAAGAGACGACTCCACAATAACTATTCTCTACTAATTTCCCTTTATTGGCACAAAATTTAATTTCAAAATATAAAAATTTTAAAATTTATTGTCATAATATTTATATAGCTATGAAAAAAATATGGAACTCTGACATTTTATTTGGAACATATTAACAAAAAATAGTGCCAAACAAAAGTCAAGCTGAGAGTAACTAATACCTAGTGAGACACGAAAGATTAAGCAGAATGGAGAAAGCATGCAATTCTAATAGTAGCTTTAATTCTAAATAAAATCTTGATAAAACTTTTTGAAATGTATGACTATATATTTTAATCTGGGATTTATGGATCAGAATCAAGTCGGAATTTTTGAAATATATGACTAAAATAGTTTCTTCTTCTTACTGGATCATCAGTGACAGGTGAGGCAGTGTGGAAAACTCCGTCACAGCCATATATTGCTTCTCTCAAACTCTGGTAGTCCAAAAGATCAGCTCTGCACAGAGTCAGTCTTTCCTTTGCACCTTCAAGTTCCCTCAAGTGATTATTCTTGGGATCATCTGTACAAAATTACGCATGCACAAACCCAGAAAATAAAAACAATTAAATTAAAGCAACTGGGGAAATGTATCATGAACTTTAATTTTGACTGAATCTGCATAAGAAATAATTAAGGAAATCAAAATTATTACCAGGGTTCCTAACGGTTCCTCTAACGGTGTAATCTTTTTCTAGAAGGAGTTTAACAAGCCAAGAGGCAATGAAACCTCCGGCGCCGGTAACACAAACAACTTTGCCGGATTCTGATGGCATAATGCTTACTTTTATGGTCGGAATAGTTATGGTAGAGGGATTTAAGAATGAAGCTATTGAGGAACCCAATAAGTTGAAGAAATGAGGAATGGGGAAAAGTTTATATAGAATTTGAAAAGCCAAAGCCATGTTTAATTACCAACTTACCTACTACGTTACTCCCTCCATCCACTTCAATTAATTTTTTGGTTGCTTTCGCAAATTTATTTTTTAATATTAATTAATAATAAAATTGATCATATTTTTTATTAAAAATATAATAAATAAAATTAACTTTAAAAAAAAAATAATTTTTTAAATCAAATATTATAAACTATAAAAAAGCCAAAAATTAATTAAAATGGAACCAAGAAAGTCCATAGTAAATATTTGTTGCGCTTGAAACTTTATTTTGTTTGGTCAGAGACTTTCACATTGTTAAGATTCATCAGCATTTAACTTTAATTTTCCTGAAACGCCGTGAAGCATCCTCAACCTGAATACAATATTTGTTAATTTTATGAATTTTTAAAATATTTTCTCAACACGTGTTTGAAATTTGTGTTCTTTTTCTCCTCCCAGATGGTGTAAAGAACTTCTAGAACAATAAGATTATTTTACTTGAAACTAGTAGCCAGATATGATTTTTTTAGAGCGGGTACGTAGCTTATTACAGAAAAGACGGTTATACATTGAACCAGATCAGATTAATTGTGCCTATTACATCAGATTACTTTGATTGTGTATATATTAAATTATTATATTACAAAACGAAAAACAGTTGAGCTTATATATAATATCATGAGGACTAACTAAGTTCCTAACCAAAATGCGATTGTATATTTTTTATCGAAAGCAAGTGAATGAATATTGATCTGTCAAGTGTTCTACGTCTAGAGTTTCAGTGACAGAAAAAGTAAATGTTCAAACATCGATTCAGCGGCGGAGCCACCTGGAAGGGCGCGAAAAAAATACACTCTTTTATATACACTATGTATTGATTTTTTTTTTTTTTTTTTGATATATTTACTTCTATATATTTTGACACCTTTTAATAAAAATTTTAACTACACCGCCGAAAATAATATGAATTTTTTTTGGTAACGTTGAAAAATAGTACTGTAGTGTATAGACATACAAGATTACTCCCTCGAAAAGAGGAATTATGTCTCAAGGTTTAATCTTTCTTCTTTGCATCTCTCGGACTCTTTCATGGGGATTATTTTGACTTCCTGTTCAAAACAAGTTTTTATAAATAAACTTGTGTGGTTTAATTTGAAAGTTCTCATAATAAAAACTTTTCTGGTTTAATTTTAGGTTTTACTTCTCTTTATAGGAGATTATTTATTATTGTACCCCTAAGGGTGCGGTCGTTCCTCCGATTATGTATAAATATGAAATATTTTGTGCACCGAATTGCCCTTTTAGATATGGCTACTATTGTCTAGCACGAGAAATTTAGTTGTAGATGCTATCATGTTGGGGTTTTATAATTAAGTGTGAACTAATTTCGATTTTTAATCACGTATAGATGCATGGTAGTTATTCTTCTAGTATATTTTATTATGATCCATATCTGATTATATATGTTCGAATTTATGCAACTCTAATATGAATATAAGGCCTTAGGATCCCAATTCCGAAAAAATAATGTGTCAGTTTACATAACTACAACCGTATAGATAGTATTTTTCATGATTCGCAACTAGTTATTGATTTGCATATTATACAACATCATTATCTTTACTGTATATAATTAATATACATTCAAGTTAAACGTGTCTCTTTCTACGGTCATTATTCAAACCTATATTAAATGAAGATTCTAAAATTTTAGCAAAATTTCATAGAATTCTTAACATTCACTTAATTTAGGCTTAAGCAAATTGACTACAATTCAAATACAATTAAATTTTCCTAAAATATCTCTGCATCCCTAAAATTAAGCCTAACCCATCGACCCCAATTCAAATATCCAGTCAAAAATAGGTAAGAGATGTAACCTATATAATATAGGAGTCAAATATAATAAATATATGAAATCTGTTATAGTATATTTATCTTATACTATTATATTATATTTGTATAATCTATACAATATACTATATAATATATGGGTATTGATTTGAGTATACTAATATATTATCATTATTTAAAATATATGTATATTGTTCTTTATATATAATAATGGCATATAAAATATAATTTGAAAAAATTAATAGTCTACACGGATTAGGTGAGAGAGAACTGTGAAATTATTTTGAATTTAAGGGATTATGTGTTAGTTCGCATAATCCTTATTTTCAAGTTCCATAATGAGATAGTTTAGGCATATCGAAAGTTATATTTAATTTAATTAAAAAGTTATAATAGACTGTATATAAAGTAAGTTTTTAAAAGTGGTTGTATTTCTTTTAGATTGTTGTATTCCAGGTAAATTTCCCTTTATATATTTTGCAATACTCTACTTTGGGCCCAAGCTTGGACTGCGCTGATGTTGAGATTCATCGTAAAAATAGCACGGGCTTGCCAGTTTTCGGACTGCTCATTCAAAAATAGCCAGAGTTTGCAATGTTATTAAAAAATAGTCATTATTATGCTGCAACACAAACCGGTCCAGCATAATATACTGAATATTGGTGCACCTGCATATGAATTTCCAGCATATTATGCTAGAACTCCAACACACGGAAAGTTCCAGCATAATATACTGGATATTGGAGACACATGTATATGAACTTCCAACATATTATGCTGGACAAGTATATTATACTGGAATTCCAGTATATTATGCTGGAGTATTTTTCGGATTTTGAACATTATTTTCATTCAGATTTATCTTCACATGAAAATTGGTTAAATTTCGATTACTTTTGAAATTGTGGCTACTTTTGACTGACCGTTTATAAATCTGGCTATTTTTAAATTTCACTAATATTCATGTGATCCATATTCACCATGTGCATGCATGTTGGTGATTGACGGAGATATTAAAACTAGAGTTCTAGAGTTAAATAACACTTATGGTGTCGTATTTGAATACCTGAAAAGGAAAGAAAACTAACCTTACATTAATATAAAACCAATTACAATTTTAAATCGATGTTTCAAAAGATGGAGATAGAACTTATAGCTAATTAGAATGGTTAATTATTTGTTAATTTTTATATAAATTTTATTAATCGATCGACGTGCCGCTAAACGCAACAAAACCGCCGGTATTTTTAAATTACAAACTTTTTGATTTTCTAAAATTTTATTTATTAAAAAAACACTAAATGCAAAACAATAATATAATGTGCCACTAAATGCAGCAAAGCCGCCGCTATTTCTATATTCATGAATTATCGTTTTATACTCTTTGATAATCATCAGCTGCAAGTTGGAACATTTTCCCTTGAATAACTAGCGATATTGGAGTTGTCTTTCTGTTTCTGATGGATACTGGCTAATAGAAAAAGAGAAATTACAAAATTATAATGTCAAGTTAAGTAGAAGATGATGAATCAATTGCTCTCACTTCATGGGATTTAATTTTAATAATTCTTCCATCATTGACGGGCTAATAGTAAATTTTAATTTTTCAAGGGACACTTGAAAAGAAAAAGCAGACGTAACGTCTTGCTTGGTCCTGCTGTTTGAATTAGAAAGAATAACCATGATGCTGTACTATGAAGAGATACCAATTACCAGAGCAATCTAGTATTTCAATTCATTACATTTTCTTCGTTTTATTTCCTTTCTTTTTTTCCTTTTTGTGGAGATTAAGAGCCCGGTTGGACATTAAAAAAGGAAATTACTTTAAGTGTCCGGCCATAAAATTTTCAATTTTCACTTGAAGATAAATTTTAAAAACCTCCCAAAAGATGTTTTTCAAAATTTTTAAATACCAATATCTATCACGAGTTTGGAGGACGAATAAAATAAAAGTAGGTACAAATTTTAAATTCGAATTATTGCTCAAAAGAAGAAATTAAAGAAGGCGTATATGGTGGCTTTGACGTTGAATACAATATCATAAATATATCTACCCCTTGAGTTAGTTAAATATATGATGATGGATTAAGCCTTTTAACTGTTGGTAATTTTTAATAGCTGTGTTGCACCCACTGATAATGGACTTTGATGTTTTGTAATTTGAGTAATTGGAACCTACAAAATTTCCTTACTGATGTTCCAACAACAACACCTTTTGCCCTGTTTGCCACTACACATAGTAAGGCTGCAAATGAACGTCACCTTTTGGACTTACTTTGTCCATATTAATATTTTGCATGGGAAAGCTACAGCTTTCAACCTACAATTGACAACTCCATCGTTTTGTCTTTTTCTTTCTTGTTAAACAGTGTGCTTTTAATTGCAGAAGTTGTAGATGGGGTTTGGTTTGTACAAGTTTCCATGGAACAAGAACCTAGTATGACTTCATTCTGACCTCACCATAATATATACACCTAACTAATGGATGTTGGGGGGGGGGGGGGGGGGG